>PVKS010027740.1:0-27195 GCA_004027875.1 Aplodontia rufa
TTTTCCAGAAAATATCAAAGACAATAAAAGATTTGCACACAAAAGGAAGACTAATACACATCAATATAATTAGATTATACAGAATCAAAAGGAGATACAGGTGCCTATATGGTTAGGTATGAATTTATGTGTGTTTGTGAATATATGTATTTGTTAGACAAATTGCCAATTCAAATTCTTTCAGCACCTGGCAAGTCCTCTTTTCTGTGCGATTTCTTGTTAACAGGCCCTGAGTCGCACTAAGTGCTCACAAAGCCATAGAAGTTGTATTTTATCGCATGGCCCTAATTGAGCTGTCTAGGTTAAAGAAGCCGAGTGTTACAGAAATGTTTATTATACAAGCACACTTAATCTGAAGCTGGGAAGAACATTTCCGTAGCTTCAGATGTAATTTATCCCTGCAAAAGGCAAGAAAAAGGGCCTTTTATCACCCTCTCATTTCGGTGAATTATGTTTATGGAGTCCTCCTACTGCTGTGGATCTGTTCTCATTCCTGCACGGAGGAGTTAAGACCCAAATCCCTGCCGTTGAATCTCATTATGTCCCCGGTCCCCTGCTTCCCATCAGGCCCGGTTCCTTCCCATACATCCAGAGGGTCACAGTCACTTAAACCTGCACTTACTTATAGCTGCCATTTATTTATAGCGTTTCTAGCGAGGCAGAGTGGAAATGGAGATCTCTGCAGGCGTTTCTCTCTGCAGACGTCCTTGTCTCAGCCGTGCCATAGCAGACTCAGGCTGTTTCCTTGTTGCTGGCTGTGGCTCCTCGCCCCTACCCACAAACAGTTGGTAAGATGAGGAAAGGAGAATCTTCATTTTGCCAAGTTGACAGTTTCCTCCTCTTGGATTCCTTTCAATCTTGGCATCGGGGTGACAAGAGCCAACAGTGAGATTATGAATGTCCAGATTAAGCACAGGAAGAAGAACTTTCTACCTTTTTTTCCCCCACACTAAAAAGTCATAAGGTAAGGTCTTCAAAATGAACAGTGTTTTGTTCTTCAAACCAAGCTATCCATTTATCTCCTATTAACAAAGGGGGTATTCTGCATATAGAGATTATAGTGTTGCTTTTTTGCTTTTGAAAAAATATCTGCACTGAGATATAATTATAATGTTCACATTTCAAGCATTCTATTCAGTTGTTTACAGAGTTGTACATTACCACATTTTAGAGTATTTTAGCATCCCAAAATGAAACCTGATGTCTTGTCAGCAGTTGCTAATTATTTCCATCTCCTACCCCCATCCGGTTGCTCCTCTATTCCTAGGACAACGTGAGACATGTGTTCTCTTTTCTATCAAAGTTTGTAATACAATAAACATACCTACAATAACAACTCTGAAGCCATCTTAAGTCACGGAACCATGAGGTTACACGAGGTTAGGAGGAAGCCACATTTGAAACTTCCCAACACATGTCTCCTTCACCTGTAAGCAATGCCCCCTTCCTGAAATTCCTAACCCTTGGTATCTGCCCCATCTTACATTAGCCAGTCGTGTAGATTGTACTGATGAGCTCCTCCAATCAGAGTGAAGGGAAGGCTTACATCAGGCTAGGGATAAATACCTGTGGATTTCTGGGCTTGTGGGTGTGTGCTCCAGAATCCCCCTTGGAAGCCCACCCTCCCATAGGAGAGAAGTCTGTCTTGCTCACCCACTTCCGATCACATTTGCTTTATCACATGCCAGTGTTTCTAATAGCCAACACTTCTCTACTTTGTTTCTATGACTTTGCCTACTTTGGGCATTCTATGTAAACAGCATCATATTGTATATGGGCTTTGGTGACTTACTTCCTTCACCTGGCATGTTTTTGAGGCTCATCCATGTTGCAATATCTATCTGTACTTCATTCCTTTTTATTGCCAAATAGTGTTCCATTGTGAGAATATAGTGTTTTGTTCATTCTTCCTTTGGTTGGTGGATGGTTTCCATTGGTTGATGAACATCTAAGTTGTTTCCATTTTTTTGGCCTTTATGAATAAATTTGCTCTAAACGTTTGTATACAAATGCTTATTTGGACATATTTTCATTGCTGTTGGGTAGATACCTGGACTGGAGTTGCTGGGTCATATAGGAATTCTAATTTTGCATTTGGAGGGATTGCCATATTTTTCCAAAGCAAATGCAGTTTCACTTTCCCACCAGAAGCATATGAGGTTATGATTTCTCTTCATCCTCCCAATTATTCTTTTCTGCCTTTTTGATTATAGCCATCTTAGAGAGTGAGAAGTGGAAACTCATTGGGCTTTTGATTTACATATGCTGATGGCTTTTCACGTGCTTACTAATCATTCGTATAATTTCTTTGGAAAAAATTCAATATTTTGACTGTTTTGCGTTTTCATTTTACAGTACTAGGGATTGAACCCAGAGTAGTCTCAGCCCACACTGTCCATTTTAAATTGGGTCATTTGTCTATTATTGAGGGGGTTTTTGTAACATTCTAGATGCGAGTCATATCAGACATGATATGCAGCATTTCCTTCTATTCTGGGAATAGTCCTTTCAATTTCTTGATGATGTCTCATTCATTTTTTGATTCAAGCTTGTAGTTATACATAGTAGTTGGGTTCATCCCAATAAATTCATTCATGCATGGAACATAGTATTGTTTTCAAAGTCTAAATTTATTTTATGTCATACTAAACAAAAGATTATTTGGTATAATTTGAAAAATTTAGACTTCATATAATCATTTATCATCAAGAAAATAAATTTTCTATGAAAATAAATCAAATTCACAAAATTAATGTAATATAATGAGGAATTCTTCCCAACACGAAAAAAAAATGTAGCTGTCATATACACATGTGCTGAGTAGCTCATTTTTCCCTACCTCAAATATTTATTGAGCCAACTATGCTCCAACCACCCTTCTGTGAACAAAACCCAGAAAAAAATTCATCATTGAGCTTACACTCCAGCCAAGTGCAAACCATTCAGTAAACAAAGAATAAGAGATAAGGAAGATACATAAACACAGAATTTGAATTTCAAAATGTGTATGAATCTTAATAAGGCAAGATACAGACATTCCAAGTAGAAAAGTAATAACTCTTCACAGTCCTTTCTCAGAGCCATCTCCTCTGACCCTGAAGAGAGCCCATAGCAGGTGGAGATTCTTGAGAAAACAGTAACACTAGAAAATGAGCAAGATTTCATCTATTGAACACGAAACACTGTTAAGATACAGTAGAAGAAATTAAGGTTCTGACGTTAAAAAACCACACGAGCAAAGCTTAGAATCGGGGACCAGGGCATTCTGTCCAGTTCTTCCCACAACCCTCGCTATGGCAGAAGTTAGTAGAGAAGAACACAGGACGGAAACATACAGGGCCCCTGACCCAGCTCTCTCTCGACACACGGAGTCAGGTAACTAACATGGAGGAGAGTCTTCTAGCTCTGTATGACTGGCTTTCCCTAACGCAATCAAACTTGAAAATCCAAAAGCAATACCAAACACATTCTTCAAACTAAAATAGCTATTTTTCCAAAATGACAAATATGGTTTACTGTTATACTGTTTTCAGACGTTGAGTAGAAAGGGACAGGGGATGTGGAGAGGACTGTTGTGCAGCACCCCTAGCTACTGTCCATGCATACCGGAAACCACTCTGCCATCATACCTTCCCTCACAGTTCCAGAACTCCCATGGCTCCAGGTATGTCCTTCCCCTCAGGGAGGCAGGCTTTTTCTGTCCCTCCAGTCTGATCTCAGTTTCAGCTTCCAGGGAACATTAGATTCCTGTGGTTGTAAGAGCATGGACATGGCAACTGAACTTTTATTTTTAAAATAGAATCAATTTTACATCACTTTTGTTCTGGCCTTTGTTTCTCTAACAATTGTGTATGTGGAGCTGGGGTTTCAACTCAGGTCCTTGGACATGCGAGACAAGCACTCCAACTGCTGAGCCACAGCTCCAGACCTGCAATTGAGCTTTCAAATGCTTATTTCCATACAAGGGAAGGAGGAGATCTGTCCCCTCACCGAAGAAACTCCAAACCACTTTGCCCACCTTATTAGTCCAATTACCACAGGCCTGTCTGGCTCTGAACCAATGCCCTGACAAGGACACAGGATCACTACAATGGGCTCACACAACCCACGCAACACAGCACGGATGCTAAGGAATGAGCCACAACGTCCACCATACCATCTCCCAAAGCTCTCTTCCTCAGTCCCCTAAGCTCTCACTACTCAGACCCCAGGCAGGACCTCTCTGTGCTGCTTTATGACATCTCTTATCCTCACTGTGAGTATCAAGTTGTAATCCAAACGTGTCCTGGCATCCTGCGGTCATGCAGGGATAGACTCTGGACTTCACCTCTCTACCCTCATGGCTCCCCACAAATCCCAACAGAAAAGCACTGGTAGTGAGCAGAGTCAGTTTTATTCATAGATTCCCAGAAAGGAGAAAGACTCACCTAACATGTTCTGTGCCGCAGATCAGGCCCTTCCGGATCTCATGCCTCGTGGGCTCTCTGCCAGGCAGCTGTTAGCAGTGTCTTCCATCCCTCCTACTCATGCCAGGTGACTAGTTTCCTGTCCAGTCTTTTAAAGCAGGAGATGGCTCCAGCAGGGAGTATACCTGGACATGGTTGTCCCATGGTCACTCTGATTTCTCCCCACTCTTATCCATGGGGGAGATCACCTGGGCTATTTCCTCGTTTAAAAATCACAGCACATCGACTTTTTGCTTATTTCTGCCTGCAGTCCGAAATAACAGTAAATGTGACTGCTTGAACAACAGCAGTGCCTATCCCAGGGTTGTCAGCCTAACTATTGTTGCCTTCCTTTCGATCCCTATTCCCTACACAAGCCTTCCACGGAAGTCCGTTACTTCACCTCCAGACACACTGATGGGCAGTGGGCAGAGGTACTATGTTTTCCAATGCGTGTATGTATATTCAAGATCACCTTGGGCAATCTCAGTTTCTCACAGACCTGGGACATCATATTCCACTTGTTCAGTTAATGATCATAAAAGAGAAGAACATTATAGCTGTGGAGTCATTATGGAGGGACTCCTAAGATTGTCTGCACTTCTGCTTGCTCTATCACCCTCAGCCCTCAGATCCACCCTGTAGAACTCCACTACTCAGGGTCCTGGATAAAATGGGCCAAAATGTAACTTGTTTTTCTTGACTTAAAAGGTAAGAGCACTTTATGTATTCTTTGCCAGCACCCCTGAGCTTTTAGGAAGCAGATCGAACATAATTTTGCAACCTTCTCTGGGAACATAACGATAAGGTACTACTTACCCCATCTTGGGGAAATTTTACCTCGGAAGGTTAAAATACCACTAGGAAGAATTTTCTAGAGTCTAAGTAGCAGGACGTCACTCATTGCATACAGTTCCTTGCTTGCCTCTACCTGGCCTTCCAGCATCAACCTTAAATGACAATAAAATTAAGAGCCACAAGAACAATATCAATTACTCAGTACTTATATTATCCCAGTCCTGTTTTGCATATGTTACCAAATTCAGTGCCGCTAATTTTAACTTATGAGATAGATATGGTTATTCTTGTTACCATCTGAGAAAATTGGAGCACAGAGAACATGTGTTTCTAAGACACTAAATAGAAGGAGCCTGAAATCCCACTCTGAACAACTTTGGTCCTGCTATTCTCCCAGCAGACTTCACTGGGCACACACTAGTGACCAACAGCCCTCAGCCAATGATCCTCAGCTGCACAGTGAGTGTCTGAACATCAGCTGCTGGTGTGATCCTAGTCACGATCAGCCTGGGGTGCACCTCCCCCAGGGTTGCAGTCATACTACTTCAGCCTGATAACATGTGGACTTACAGAGATGTCTTCTGCCAGCTTCGGAGCATTTCTCTTCCAGGATCAATAATGGAGGAGCTGGAGTGTTGGCTTAGCGGTTATAGTTCTTGCCCAGCATGCACAAGTACATAGATTCAAACACCAGCACCCACATACGCAACTAAGTGTCAGAGCAACAAAAGCCATGTGAAAAACTCAATAAAAAAATTGGTTCTGCCTCTTTCTCACTGTCCTCCTCTTAAAAAAAAAAAAAAAAAAAAAAAAAGGAGTAACCCTGATCCCCACTAGTCTGAGCTCCCGGACACCCAAGACTAGATGCTGCTTCCCATGTCAGCTCTGTCACCGACTGATCTCCAAATTAAACAGAAAACCCCAAGGCTGGAAGAGTCACTTGTTTTGGGATTCTGGCCCCCTCTGCAAGTCCAAGAGACAGAGGGAATAAGCATCTCTGAGCTGTGAAAGGTAATCTATCTCTGCACAGACCGAAAATTTACACCTTAAAGGAAATTGAGATGCAGGAACCAAGGTCATAGGTCAAATAAGAAAACAACCAACATGCAAATAGGAAGGCAATCATTTTATACATCTAAAATAAGAGTCATTAAGCAATTGCTGTCCAGTTAAAAATACATAATTTTTAAGTTTTCTTTCCTCTACAGCTTTTTTATGCCATGTGTATAGTTCATTTTGAATGGACTATCTAACTAGAGCAAAAAACACATGTTATGTATAAACAAGCTAATCTAGTCTAGATTTAAATCACCCTTTGAAAAAAGAACAATCATTGAAGTGGCAAACTCAAAAGCTTTGAGTGCACCGTGCACATTTGGCTTTATGGTTATTGTTTTTGTCACTTTATAGATGAAAAAATAAGGTTCAGAAAGGTTAAATAACTTCTTAACAAAGAGTATGTGCCATGTGAGAAGCAAAAGAAAGTCTTTTGATTTGCTAACATGCCCCAAGTTCTTCAAATTCGCTCTTACTAGGAAGCATTACTATGCTATGCCCAAAACTGTAAAGACTATACCTGGGGTGTGACTTGTCCTCTGCCCCGGTCCTCTTGCCTAAGTGAGGTTGGTGAAGTTGAACTTGCATTACCTATTGAACTCTGAAACAGATAAAAAAAAAATTGTGTACTACAATGTAGAAGCAGAGAGCAGTGGAAATCTGAAACCAGAGAGCCAGGAATTCACTGAAGTTGAGACATTGTAAGCTTGACAATGAATTAGCCACGGGCAGCAGGCAAGACCAGAAGGGCTGCACATCACAGGGCAACAGGACAGCAGTGTCTTAGGAACAGGGCAAACATGTGGAAGGCAGAGCCTCAGCTCCCAGAGATCCAGGAGCACAAAGGGTCAAAAAACAGGCAGGCAAGCCAATGACAGGAAGGTCTAACATCACACAGCAAAGGAAAACAGATGGCCAAAGTCTGGGGCAGGCAGCACAGGGCCCAGAGTGTCACAGAGAGTGAAGGGAGAGGGCAAAATGGGTGAGAAAACAGATTGATGGGCATGGGAAATGGATGGCTTCTTTGTGACTCTCTGTGCACATAACTTGCAGAAATTGAGTGCTGATCCTAAAAGCATAACCCATTTAACACTGAAGTCAAAAGTTTTCTCTTATTGTGTAACTAAGTATACTAAACAATGAATGCAAACACACATATTTCTCAGAGATGTAGTTTCTGTGCTCATTCATTGCACATGAAGAAATATGACTAAAAAGACATTAGTATAGCCACCTTTTCCCTGGACATGAAGAGAATAAAATGCATTCCCATTGAAAGCACAGAAGCAAGGAAGTACTTAGACCTTGGCCTAAAGGATTTGTCAAAACACTGTCAGCATAATACAGGGAAAAGTTTTCTGAACTAGAAATCAGAAACCCAGTTTACTGTGACAATCACAGTGGTTACTAACCCCTCATGAGGGCAGTGCCCGAGCTGAGCCAACCATCCAGCAGCTGCTTGGGCCCACAGGCCTCTGATCCCTGGCTGGAAGGCATTCCCAGGACATTCACCGATGAGGACTCCACCCAGAGCCAACTCCAACTGCCCAGCAGCCACACAGGCTCCCAGGGAACCTCAATTCAGAGAAAATGAGGAATCAAACTAGAAAGGGTTCACCTCAAACCCACAACTTCCCTACCAAGCAGCTAATTGACAGAGCGTGGGATGAAAACCTGGAAAAAATTATCAAAGATCTGATTACTAAAAGGAACAATTGACTAAAAGAAGATTTAATCAAGTGGCTGAGTGAGAAAACTGAAGAGATGAAAAACTATTACCAAAGAAACAGACATATTGAAAAAGGAAGTAATAGAGGTAAAATCTTCAGTCAATCACAGAGGAACAATGGAAGAATTCAACAACAGACTAACTTCATAGAAAATAGAACTTCAGCTCTTAAGAACATCCAACAATGAGGATATACTGAGTAAACTTGAGCATATGGATGAAAAAAAAAAACTCACAGAACATGAGCAAAATTTTCAAAATGGGATGAAATCAGAAGAATCTAAGTAATTGTGACATAAGAAATCAAAATGCAAATGAATGGCATAAAGAATATTCTTCACAAAATAGTTAAAGAAAAGTTTTCCCATATCAAAATACAGTCAGATATGCTCATCTAGGAAGCATACAGGCCACCCAATAGGCCTAATCAAATAAGAAGCTCACTAAGACACATCATTTTCAAAATGTATAACAGGGAAATCAAAGCTGCATACAGAAATGCCAAATCACAATCAGAGACAAACCAATAAGGATCACCTCTGACTTTTCACCTCAGACCCTAGAAGCAAGAAGATCCTAGAAGGAGATAGTTCATTCTCTTAAAGACCACAACCTACAACCAAGAATTCTATACCCTGCAAAACTCAGCTTCAAATTCAAAGGGGAAATAAGAACATTTGACAATAAGATCAAACTTTCGGCATTCATGAACAGAAAATCAGCATTACAAAGAATTTTCAAAGAAACTCCTGATAAAAGAAGAAGCAAACCTCAAAACCATCAGAAGAAATGCAATAAAACTACACACTATCAAAGGACAAACAAGATGGCACAGAACTCTCTAATAATAAACATGATGGTTATGAACCACAACCACATAACTATCCTGACACAATGTGAATGGTCTCAATGCACCAATTAAAAGACACAGATTAGCAGATTGGATTAAATAACAAAATCAACAATATGCAACGTACAGGAAAACCATCGTACAGCCAAAGACATCCACAATTGATGCGGATGAAAACAAAAGAATGGAAAAATCATCTACCAGGCGTACAGCCCAAGAAAACAAGCTAATGTTGCAATCCTTGTATCTGACAAAGTACATTTCAAACAATCTAATCAGAAGAGATAAAGAAGGCCACTGTATCATAGTAAAGGGAACAATACATCAGGAAGTTAAAACTAACCATAGTAAATACCTCCACTCCCAAGTATGTGGAAAATATACTCCAGGACATAAAACCACTTATGGACCCCAACACAATAATATTAGGAGAATTTAATACTCCTCTATGACCAAGAGTAAGATCAATAAAGAAAAAATAATAAAGAGATCCCCAGCCTAAACAATCCCATAAATCAAATGGACTTAACACATATCTATAGAATATTCCACCCCAAATTGGCTGAGTTTATCATCTTCTCAGCAGTACATGGGTCCTTCTCCAAAATAGATTGTATTTGAGTTCACAAATGAAATCTCAGAAAATACCAAAAGTAGAAATTATTTCATGTATCTATCAGATCATGATGCCATGATTCTAGCAAGTGACTACAAAAATTCTAAGAGAAAATGCATGTATATACAGAGATTGAATAATATCCTATTAAATAAATTCCTGGAAGCAAATGAAAAAGAATTCACAACATACAGAATCCTCTAGGACACCATCAAAGAATTTTATTTTTTTAAGAAAGTGAGAGAAAGAGAAAGAGGAAATCAATTTTATTTAGTTTTTCATGTAGCCTTCATTGCTCTGACATTTTTTTGTATACATGGAGCTGGGGTTCAAATCCGCATCTTCACGTACTCCGAGCAATTGCCGTAACCAATGAGCCACCACTCCAGCCATCCATGAAAGCATTTTTTAGGGGAAAATTCATAGCACTGAGTGCCTATATAAAAAAATCAGGAGAGACCACAAATAAATAAGCTTATGCTCCACCCCAAATCCCAACAAAAGAACTAACTCCAAATGCAGCAGGAAATAAAATCAGAGCAGAAATTAACGAAATTGAGAGCAACAATAACAACAAACCACAATTTGAACAATCAATGAAACAGAGTTGGTTCTTCAAAAAAATAAATAAAATTGACAGACCTCTAGCCAATCTCACTAAAAGAAGGAAATTATTGAAGCAAATCAACAAAATCATCAACATAAAGGAGCAATCACCACTGATCCCACAGAAATCCAACAGTTTGAGCAAATTTTGAAAAACTGGAAGACATGGACAAATTTCTAGAAACATACAACATCTCCAAATTGATGCAGAAAGACATTGAAAGCCTAAACAGCCTAATAACAGGCACCGAAATCCATATAGCAATTAAAAGCCTTCCAAAGAAGAAAAGCCCAGGACCTGATGGATTCCCCACTGAGTTTTACTAAACCTATGAGGAGGAGCTAACACCTCTCCTTATTAAGCTCTTCCAAGAAATTGAAAAGAAGGGAACTCTCCCACTTTATGAGGCAACCATAACCCTGATACCAAAATCCAACAAAGACATATTATAAAAAGAAAACTACAGACTAATATTCCTTATGAACATTGATGCAAAAATCCTTAATACGCCTCTAATGAAATGCATCCAAAAAACATATCAAGAAGATAATTCATCATGACCAAGCAGAGATGCAAGCTGGGTTCAACATATGCAAATCAATAAATGTGATTCTTCACTTAAACAGAATTAAAGTCTAAAACCATGCAATTATCTCAATTGAAACAGAAAAGGCCTTCCATAAATTTCTGCATCCTTCTATGCTCAAAACTCTAAAAGATAGGAATCAAAGGAACATATCTTAACTATATAAAGGCCATATATGAAAAACCCTCAGCTAGTATAATATTAAATGAAGAAAAGCTGAAAGCATTTCCACTAAACTCAGGAACAAGACAAGGCTGTCTGCTCTCACCACCTTTATTCAAAGTAGTCCTTGAGACCCTAGCCGGAACAATGAGGCAAGAGAAGGAAATCAAAGGGATAAGAATAGGAAGAGAGGAAGTCAAACTATCCCTTTTTGCTGATGACATGATTCTATATCTGGAAGATCAAAAAAAAAAACTCCACTAGAAAACTGCTTGAGCTTATAAGCAGATTTGGCAAAGTAGCAGGCTACAAGAACAACACCCATAAAGAGCAGAAGTAATCAGGAAAACGGTCCCATTCACAATATCCTCAAAACAAAATATTTGGGATTAATCTAATAAGGGAAGAAAAAGACCTCTAAAACAAAAAAATCATTGAACATTGAAGAAATTAAAGAACTAAGATGGAAAGACATTCCATGCTCTTGGATAGGCAGAATTATATAATTCAAAAGGCCATTTTGCCAAAAGTGCTATATAGATTCAATGCAATCCCCATCAAAATACCAATGTCATTCTTTATAGATATAGAAAAAGTAATTCTCAAATTCATTTGTAATAAAAAGAAATCCAGAGTAGCCGAAACATTATTAAGGAATAAAGACAAAACAGGTGGTTTCACATTATCACATCTAAAATTATAATGTAGAGCTATAGTAACAAAAGCAGCATGGTACTGATATCAAAATAGCAAACTATAACATGGAGGAAGGACAGCCTATCCAACAAACAGTGCTGGACAAACTGGACAGCCACTTGCAGAAAATTGAAATTAGGTCCTTATCTCTCACCTTGCACAAACATCAAATGACATGGATCAAGGAACTAAAAATTAAACCAGATACCATACAACTATAGAAGAAAAGATAGGAGCAACACTCCAGCATATGGGAATAGGCAATGACTTTCTCAAAAAGACTCCTAAAGTGAAAGAATTAAGAACAAAAATCAATGAGTGGGATGCCACTAAGCTAAGAAGATTCTGCTCAACCAAGGAATTGGTCAAAATTGTCAAGAGACAACCTATAGAATGGGAGATACTCATGACCTGTGATTCCTCCAACAGGGTACTAATATCCAAAATTGACAAAGTACTCAAAAAACTTAATACCAAAAACACAAACAATCCGATCAATAAATGGTCCAGAGAGCTAAACAGAATCTTCTCAACAGAGGCAATTGAGCAAGCCAATGAATACATGAGAAAGTGTTCTAAATCACTAGTAATCAGAGAAACACAAATCAAAACTACATTGAAATTTCACCTCACTCCAGTCAGACTGGCAAAGATGAATACAAAGAGTAACAAATGCTGGAGGGGTTGTGGGAAGACAGGAACACTAGCACCCTGTTGGTGGAACTGCAGGCTGGTACAGCCACTGTGGAAAGAAGTGTGGAGATTCCTCAAAAAATTAGGGATGGATCCACCATATGACCCGGCTATTCCTCTTCTGGGTATTTTCCCAGAGAAGTTAGAATCAGCACATTACAGCAACACAGCAAAATCAATGTTCATAGCAGCTCAATTTAAAATAGCTAAATTATGGAACCAACCCAGATGCCCTTCACTGAGTAAATGGATTCAAAGCTCAGATATATATCTATCGATATATAATCTATTGACATCTCAATAGATTATATATCGATAGATATATATCCGATCTACACACACACACACACACACTGGAGTTCTACTTGGCTATTAGAAACAAAGATTTTACAGCATTTGAAGGTAAATGGATGGCAATGGAAGAAATTGTGCTGAGCAAAATTAGCCAAAACCAGAGACTCAAGGGTCAAATGTTTTCCTTCATTTGTGGAGGCTGGAACAAAACCCAGGCCTCGCTGAAAGGTAGTTAAGCTCTTGCACTAGATCTACCAAAAGCATAACACTTAATCTAGGGGAATTATAGATATGTAGGGGAGGAAGGTGGGCAACAGAGAGGAGGGGAGAGGGAGGGATTTGGGAGACAATGTATCCTACTCTTTACCCACCCCCTTGAGAAGCCAAATAATACTTATGCAAGCATTTAATTATGTAAAATTCACAATCTTATATAGTATGTAAGGACATTTATAACTGTTACAGAGGGGAAATATAGAAGAATCAAGAAACTGGGGGGTAAGCGATGTAGGGATGTCTCTGGATTATGATCAAATGCATATCGTATTGTTACTTTATATGCATTTATGTTTATACAATAACTCAACTCCTTAATTTAAAAAAAATTTAAAAAGAGCAGTGACATTTTTAAAATAACAAAAGTATTTCTTTCACTTTAAAATTTGTGGTTCTAAGAAAGTATTTTAAGCATTTTAGGGACTGAAGATTAGAATGTGTTAACCAAAAAGGACATAGATTATCTTACTCTGGAAGTGTTTAAGTTAAAAAACTCCAGATGGAACAAAGATTTAAATATAAAATCTTGAAAATATAGAGGACTAGAAGAAACCCATAATCATATTTTACTCTAATTTTGGAGTAAAGCAGCTTTTCTAAACATGACATCAATACCATAAGAAAAAATGATAAATATAGCAATGGGAAAATTCTAAAGTTCTTTAGAACAAAATACATTATGATACAATGCTAAAAACATTCTAGCAGAAATACCACCCAGATTGATCATTGACAAAAGATCTACCTCCCTCATATAAAGAGTCTTCTAAATCAATTTTTTAAATGGTGCAAGTACCCCCATTGAGAAATTGCAGAAGATGTAATAGCTAGAAATGCTCGGAAAGAACCCAGATGTCAGTAAATAGGAAAGATATTCACTTTTCCCAATTGCTGGAAATAGTTAAATACTAATGAAGTACAAGTCTTCACTTCCCAGACTGACAATTCTGGAAAAGTGAGTCACTGCTATTTGCTTAGGATCTGAAGACACAAATGCTTCATAGACTTCTGATTGAAGTCTAAGTTGGTACAGTGTTTTCCAGAGTAGTCTGGGAATAAGAATTATAATTTTAAATGCATACAGCCTTTGTCCTCTCAATTCCCCTCCTAGAATTTATGGAAACAAAGATTTGGACAGATTTTAAAAGATGAACATTATAGTTCTGTAAGAAGATTGCAAGTAAGAAATAATCCAAATATCCACAAGAAATAATCCAAATATCCACAAGAAGCAGATTGTATAAGCCATGTTTCTTTTGTTCATAGAGAAACTATGCAGTCAAGAAAAAGGACATTTCTATTTTGCTTATACTTGATTGTATTACTTTTTAAATTACTAGGAATAAGGAAGTTAATAAAGACAAATAACAGATTCTCTAGTTATAGAATTTAGATACAATTTCATTTGCATTTATTCCTTCAACGAATATCACTTAGTATCTTTTTTGCACAACATCCTTTTAGAAGAAAAGGGTGTAAATTGTAAATAGCTATTCAAGTTCACTTCTTGCTATTTTAGTCAATACCCTTTCCCAAACACAATGAAGATAGTGGTTTCTACTATTAAGAAAACAAGATAATCATGTCTCATGTAGCAGCAGAACTAATCTTCAGTCTAAAAACCTGCAGGAAGGAGCCACACAGTGGAGGAGGAAAGAGGCCCTCGTGAAATATCAGGGGTGGGGTTGGTTAGGACTGTCAGGACCATGGACCCAGCCTTCTTCTGCTTTCTGGCCTTAAATGTAGGGAGTCGCAAGAGGAGTTAAGAGAAGTAAACAGTGTGAGGTCTTAAGAATCTGGTTTTTTTCCTCTTGTGACGTAGGAGGGGATAAAAAGGAGAAATGTTCTGCAGCATTTGAATTAAAATTCAGGAAAGGGCAATGTGGCAGGACAGAAGGTCACCCGGTGCCAGTTAGTAGAAAGCCACTGCCCTGGGACTTCAGGTTCTCCTCGCAGCCCAGCCGTCCAGCCCCATCGCAGGGTTCCCAGCCTTGCTTGCATAGCCTCCAAGGGTCTAATGCCTGTCCCCAGAGGCACGCAGGACCTCGCTGCACAGAGCTTCACCATCGTCCAACCTTGTGACAACCCCTAGGAGGACCATTTCAACTTCTCCCTCTAAACTAACAGGGTGGCCATGAGCTCTGAGCGTACCAGAAATCTCTACCACCTGCTGCCTCGCTTCCACATGGGCAAATCCCAGGATCCTCAGCCGCTGACCCTCTTAGCCTCCCTACTTCTACCGTGTGGTGCTCCTGGCACCCCAGGGCCTCAGTGCAGAACAGTGACTGCGAACACCAGCTTTGTTCTTTGCTAGAGATTGGATCTGCCTAGGTCAACTGTCAGAGGTGGAAGCTGGATGCATGTGTTCTAGCTCTGCCCTTCCAGGTTCGGAGCATTATTTGGCACGTTTTCCTCCCTGTATTAACTTTCTTACCTAAGAAAACTCCCTTTACGTGTGCGAGCTGTCCTCTCATTAAAATTCACAATCCACACCCAGCTCCGGTTTTGATTGAGTGGGTTTTTTCCCCATGCCTGTTGTTTGGCAGGCATTTAATAGTAATTAAAGGTTTCTCTCATATGTTCATGGGACTCTCAGATCATCACCAAGAAGTCACTTTGATAGTCACTGTCATGAAAATAGGAAGGCAGGACCTCTTCGCAACTTGTCATGAAGAAAAATTCAGTAGATGAAGCATTTCACATGACGTCTGGATGTATTTAACCTCAAAGCAGGATTATTTCAAAAGTCCGTGTGAACTCGTATTGTCTGTAACTACACCAAAGTGAAGCCCAGAATTCAGATTCCAAGTGTCCCTGAGGCCTAAAAAGCCCCTGAGGTTTCCTTTCTGGTGCTCATTAGCTGGGACTCTTTGGTGGTGTGAGGAATCAACTAGAAATCTGTAGCAATAAAGTGCCGAGGCCATCCTGGCAGGTGAGAAATTAAGACAGGAAGTAAAATCCTGCGGGCTTTAAAATAACGAGAAGAAATAGCAAAACCAACGGCAGTAGGTAAAGGGCATGAACAGCTAAAGAGTCTCGGTGGGTCGCCATTGGAAAACACATTATTTCAGTATATATTCTCTTGATTTAGTGCCTGCTGCTGAGGTCTGTGGTGGCACTGCAGCTAATAAATCATCGCTCTGGATGACAGCCCCAGCACCTGCTTTATCATACAGCAGGAGACCTTGTAAATTACCAGGAGAAGCAACTAGTGACCGTGCAGCCGAGCCAGGAGAAGCAGTCAAAGCCGCAGTCCATTAAGCCCATTTCATTTTATTTGCAGGTGCATTAAAAGAATTCGGGAGCACTGCAAAAGGATGAGCTCCCGCCTTTTGATTAGTGTTTAAGGAGAATGACACGGGGCTGCGGGAACAGACTCCTGACGGCCTACAGATGGAATACGTCCACCATCGGACCCCACCTGCTTCTGCCCATCCATTGGATGCACTGCAATTTAGCTCACAAAAGCAGCAGGATGACTTCAAGGGAGGGGATTTGTGGAAGGCACAGAAACCTGGCTGTGTGCTTTTGTCCCACTGAGTTTTGTTTTATAAAGAAACTTCGCTTTTGAATTCTCTTGATGTGTCCTGGTTTTCAAAACTTTTGATTCTATAACATCCTGTTGAACTGGCCAGAAAAAAAAGTGCTAAAATCAGATGTGTTTCTTAGCAAATTTATCCAAGCTAATAAGTTCAGTCTTTTTTATTTTTAATCCAACTACTTTTGTCTGCTTATAATAACCCCAGTATTCTAGAGCATTCTCTGGAGGCAGGAGAAAAAGGAAGTCTGATGCTAAAGGAAATGTTTGTACAACTCACTTAATGGAGCCATCTGCTGCAAGATGCACATCCGCAGGGGATAGCCTCTAATGCTGCCTCTCCAAGCTCTTCTTGATTTACTGTCTCCTGTTTGTCATTTAGAGAGAATCTAGTGCTCCTAACTTAGGTCAAGATGACATTTCGCTGTGGAGAGCCATGTTTCTGATTACCTAGAGAGTGTTTATCTGGGTGGAATGCATGCAGGGCTGCTTGGAGGACACACTTCTTCACATGGAAGGATTCTGAATACACCTTCCAGGCCTCCAAATGCGAAGCCACAAGCCCACGTTTCAGCATGCCAACATGTGGAGGAGTTGCCATTATCTCTAATAGTCTGTACTCGCCATAGCCAGATGGCCGTCATTCAGCAAAAACCAGCAGCTCCTCTTATCATCCCTTTGGAAACCGTAAGCTGGACAGGGAGGGGAGGTAAACAGATCTTCCCTTCAGACAGTCCCTTCCCGCTGAATATGGGCAGTGGTTGTGCAACTGTGACTTATGAAAAGACCCCCCTTCTGTGTTTCTCAATTGCTGTGGGAGAAGTCCTGCCATCTCCTGGATAGTTCTTATTCTGTGGACCTTTCATCCTCTATCTTTGTCTCTTTTTGCTCTCTGCTATTTCTGGTTACACCATTGCGAGGGTGACAGAAAGAAGCATAGCCACCAGCAGTCCCCTCCCCACAGGCTATGCCAACAGCACTTGAAGCATGGTGCGAGATAAAGTACTCCATCAATTTCCACCATTCAAAGCTGTCAGCCCAAGATGATGGATCTACAAAGGGATTTCAGAGCTTTATAAGCAAATAATGCCACCTCCAAAGAACATATTAACTGAGCAAACAAGGTGCCTTAATTCACCGTGTGCTTTCGCATATTCACACAGAAGTTGCTGCATGTTTGCCTAAGATAATGAAAGAGCATCCAAAGAGCCCTCACCAGCACATCCCAGACACACACACAGGAAGTGCAATGGGTTCAAAGTTTAAATTTCCTCTTCCTGGGGAGGGAGGGAGAGTCATCGTTTGGATTAATTTGGATAACTCAAGAGTATCTGATAAGAGAATAGCCCAGGATAGAAACTCTTATCTTTTCTCTGTAGTGCTAATTTATTTTATGTTATTAACAAATTTTCTTCAATACTGAGTGAGGTTAAGATCTATAGAAAGACAGGGAAGCCTAGTGATAGGAAAGCTGGAGAACTCAGTGACATTTTATAGTATTGTGAAGTCCTAGGGTTCAAAATCTGTTAGTCTTTCCTCCTAATTATCCACAGAACCAGTGGCTACTCACATTCACCTGGTTAACAAGTCCATGGCAGCAGCAACAGAACTCACCTTTCCAGATTTTCACATCCTTCAGCAAAACATTTCCATAGGTGATTTCTATAGTACATCCAGATCAGGCACACACACTTGCAGATCATTTTGGACTGATAAGCAAGAGAAATAATGAGACGGTCAACATTTCTTTCTCCAAGGTAATCTGGGTTCAGCTCAGGAACTGGAAGTACACAGTGAAAATGTTAGAAGACATAAAACTTTTGATTTGCAGAGTAAGTGATTAATAAATGTAAAATAATCATGATGAATCTACAGAAATATTACTAGAATCAATACATTAGTTTAGCAAAGTGAGGATGTAAGGTGATGTCCATACAAAAGGCGGCACACATTTCTATGTACTAGCAAACAGTAATGGAAAAGGAAATACAAAAATCAATACCATTTACAGTAGTGTCAAAAATGGAGACAATGCATTACAATGGACAAATAAATGGAACAGAAGGGAGTGTTCAGAAACAGACCCACATACATACACTCAGTGTGCTCTAGACAAAAATCCAGGGCAAATCAATGCAGAAAGGAGCATCTTTCAGCACACAATTCTGGAATAACTAAATGTAAGAAAAAAATGAAAGAATCTGACTTTTTATCATACCATGCACAAAATTAATTTGAGATGAATTATAGGTCAAAATTTACAGCTTAAATTATGAAGCTTTTAGAAGAATAATTAGAGTCTTCAAACTAGTTAAGGAAAGACCTCTAAAGGGACTAACCATATAGTACTAACTTCATCCAAATTGGAAACTCATCAAAGGACACCATTAAGGGATTAAAAAAGCAAGCCATGGACAGGGAGAAAATTTTGTAATGGTCTTACCTGAAAAATAACATATCTTAAATATGTAACAAACCCAGCAATGGAAAGACAAGCAACACAATTTAAAAAACAGAAAAATTTAGAAGACATATTTCACAGGGAAGATGGGATGGCCAATAAGCACAGGAATGGCCATTCAACATCATTACTCATCAGGGAACTACAAGGTCAAAGCAGATGCCATGTTACACTCACCCAATGATGGTGGAAGTGTCCCGTTTTTTATTTGGGGTGTCATTGACAACTCATTGACCTGTATCTGTATGATTTATGAATTTTTCTGTACGTACATCTAATTGCAACAGAAAGAGAAGCATTCACATGGAAAATATAGAGGATGAATTCTATATCATCTGTGCCCCAAAATATAGTGTCTTCTATAATCTAATCACAAATAGTACACTTTAAGACATACAGAATGCTTGCTGTATACAAGGATTTTTTTAAAGTTTATTCTGACTCAGTTTTTTGGTTGGTTATTCATTTTTTTAATTGAGAAATTTGTTGAACAATCATACAAATTTTAATAAAATATATAATGTATATAGATTCTGAAAATTGGATTTACCCCCAAGAGTGCCCCCCCAATTACCCACTCTTATCCCTCCCTTCCCCCAACAGCTCTAAAAAAAGTATTAGGTTATGTAACATCACATGATATCTGGATTTAACACCTGATATTAGACCACTTCTCTTAATGGCCAGGGTCTAGTTCCAGCCTCTACAGATGAGTGAAGACATTCGACTACAAGGATCCTTTTAAGAGAACACATTTAGTAGATCTTTCTCAGTTCATCCTCATAATGTAAAAGGACACATTTTATTATCCTCACCCCCATTATACTAATGAGGAAACAGGATTGAAGAGATTAAGTCACTTACTCAGGAAAACAGAGCTAATAGGCAAAAAGACTTGTTCCTGGCCCTCTAACTACAGCAGTTATGTTCTTAAGTACTGTGGATCATCTGCAAAGTATGTGTTTAGGGCTTTGGAATGAGTTCAATGCCTGTGTCTGAGCTGATAAGAAATTTTGATCTAAAAAAGATTTGCGTCTAAGAGGTGAAGTAAAACACAGTGGGTTAGTAAATTCAGGGCAACATGAATCACAATGATAATGGTAGCTAAATTTTCTGTAACTGTACATCAGACATCTTCTGAGCACTTCATGAACTGACCTTGTGAGTAGGTATTATCCCCATTTTGACAGATGGGGAAATTGAGGCAGGGAATGAATTCATCATTTAGTGAAGGTATCTACCAAGAAATTGGCAGAGATCAGCAAGACATTGGAGAACAACATATAAACAGGAAATATGCGGAATGTTTACATTTCTCCAAACTCAAAAAATGGGATGTTATCATTCGAGAACACAGTCTGGTGTTATTAATGCTAAAAGTGTCATAAGGAGAAAAGCCACAAGAGTGTGCACAGGAATCAGGAACAGAGCCACACGTTCGATCTGGGAGGGGCTTATACATCAGTTGGAAGACTCTGCCCAAGAGGAGGGTCCAGCTGTCCATCACAGTGACTCTTTCACTGGAAGACCTTTTGGGTACCATAGATCCACCATAAGTCAGGCTGACATGGCCTTAGACTCTAAGGTAAATTACATAGGTACTTGTTCTGTCAATAGCTATGGCAGCTGACAGGGAAGCCATAGGTCGAGGGAACAGTAAAAAGTATGTCTTCCCCATTTGGTGGCTAGCAATCAATCAACTGTGACTATATCCCTGGCCTGGCAGACACCAGGGCAACTTGAAGGTAACAGGGTAACAAATTAACCCTGCCAGGATGAACTGCAGTGCACGGCCTTCCAAGGGCTGATATCCACCAGGAAACCTTGCAGCAGAGCCAAACCCAACAGAACTCCTGTGGCTGAGCAGGAATAATGGTGACCCCAGGACTTGCCCTCACCACTCACACAAGGCTGCAGGCTGGCAAACAGCTACAGGCTCAGAAGACAGAAAAGCAAAGCTGCCTCCCAGCTCTCCCAGTCCATGGACACTATTGTCAAAAAGATTTTTTAATACCATAGTAAAGAAATGGGAGGCTGGAAAGTCTAGTCCAGAGGTAAATATTTAAAGTTTTAATAGATTAGCCATAAACATATACTCTAGGAACAGAACTGTGGATATAACCAATGACTGAATTTAATAAATCTTTGGTATTTTAGAGAAACTATTATGGTTATGGTCTGGATATGAAGTGTCCTCCAAAAGCTCATGTGTGAGACAATGCAAGAAGGGGTAGAGGTGAAATAATTGGGTTATAAAAGCCTTAACCCAGCCAGTAAATTAATCCCCTGATAGGAATTAACTGAGTGATAACTGGAGGCAGGTGAGGTGACTGGAGGAGGAGCGTCTCTGGGGACGTGTCTTTGGGGTACATACTTTGTGTCTGGTGAGTGGAGTATCTCTGCTTCCTGGCTAAATGCCCTGAGCCACTTTCCTCCACCATACCCTTCCACCATGATGTTCTGCCTCACCTCAAACCCTGGTGAATGGAACCTGTTGACTATGGACCGAGACCTCTGAAACCGTGAGTCCCCAGATAAACTTTTTGTCCTCTAATTGTTCTTGCTATGTCTTTTAGTCATATAAGTGAAAACATGGTCTAAAACACTATTTTTCTCTATTTTTGGAAAGAAACCGTATGAAATGCCAGTTCCTAGTCTACTGGTTATTTCTGTGTACTTCTTGAATATTCACTCAATAACAATGATAAACACAATGAGTGCATTTTTCTTTGATCATTGAAAAGATGAAACACTACTATCTTAATTATCTTAACCACTAGAGGTACCTAATATAATCAGGTACCTATATAATCTTTAATATACAACATATGAGTGTTTTCTCCATAAAATGCCAGTACCTACATATGTGACACTGGAGGTGGCATGGTAATTAAGAGTGTGATTGTTGTAACTGCTGATGGAATTACTCATACTCCTCCATGCTCCTTTTCCAATTACCTTGGTCTAATGGAAATGTGTATTTTTGCATTGAACAGGATGTGACCATCATTTGGCTGCCTGCCTGGGATGATACAGTACCCATCCCTTGAATGAACATGGAGCAGAGAGGTCACCACTTGTTTGCAGGGAGAAGAGGCTTCTGGAACAGAACAGGCAATTAAAATGCATGTCATGAACATTCTGCAAAAGCTCACAGATGGGTTTCATTGGAAGAAATAAAACAGTAGGGGGACATTATCCTAGAAGGGCCCAATAGCTTTACAGTCTTCATACTTTAATGAGAATGACTTGTAAAAACAGTACAGAGGTTTCATACTGTTTGTCCATTCTTATGTGCTAGCTAGCTCAAAAATGGATTCTAACAGCACCACTTGTCCTAGTTTTGTTGAGCTCACAAAAATGTGATTTAAAGGACTGTTGTTTTAAACTAAACGAAAATTGCAAAACTTTTGAAAATGCACCCTCTTCCCCCTTCTTCCCATGCATTTTTAAGTCCTTTGAAAACTTAATTGACCAACTGTACTATTTATTCATTTATCATCTGGACAGAAGTAGATAAACATTGAACAAAGAGTATAAGATCATTCAAAAGAGGCATTTTGAAAATCCAATTATTGATATCACAGTCGCTGGGCATCACTAATCAGAAGAGACAGAAGTATTTACACTATTAGTATATAAAAATCATATGGAATACACTAGTAGTATATAAAAATCACATGGAATGAAGAGAAAGTTGTACAAATGTTGATTCAGTCAAAATTTTAAAGATCTACTCTTAGGGAGTGTATTAGTTTCCTCTTGCTATTAATAAACTGTCATAAATTTGATGGCTTTAAACACTATAAATGCATTATTTGACCTTGAGGCCTGATGTTTACAGTGAACTACAAGAGCTGCATTCCTCCTGGAGGTTCTAATAGAACATTCGTCTCCTCACCTTTTCTGTCTCGCTTCCTCTGGGTGTGGTCATGTCACGTCTTTCATCGCCTCTCCTCCTACCCTTTTGCTTGCATTATGAGGTCCCTTGTGATTACACTGAGCCAATCCAGATAAGCCAGGGCTGTCTCCTTTACTCAATGGCCTTAAGAGCATCTGTAAAGTCCTATTTACCAAGGTGATATAATCATGGGTTCTGCAAATTAGAATGTGGATGTATTTGATGAATAATTATTCCACCCATCAGATGGCTTCCTCTTTTGTTTTAAAAAGGAAAGGGTCTTAAGCTGTACTTGTGTGGTATCACCATCCAGGGAAGCCACCTAAAGGCAGCCACTGCACTTTCTCAGGATTCAAAGCTGGCATGCATTCTCCCAGATGAACACGATGCACTGGTGCTAGTGCCTGTAACCGCTCTGTCCTTTCATCAATAGGTGTGTCCTCCCTAACACCATTGTAAACTGAACACGCCCCTATGTCAGAGTAGCAAATACCACTGCCTGGTATTTGCCAAAGTGCCCATGAGTTCTGCTGCTGGAATTCCCTGATAAATCCAGTCTGTCCCTGGACAATTGTACCTGGTTAAAAGTGACTTATTGCCACCTCAACATAGGTTGAAAGCGGCAACGTTTTCTAGTCCTAAATGAAGCTTGTCTTTCGGTTAAATTTTGTTGCAGCTTGTATTGTTATGGCCTATGGGTGCTGTGCTCTCCTCACTAAGGGATCATTGCAGAAGACTTCAGACACACAGATTACACAGCAAAGAATTCTAAAGGGGAAGATTGTTAGAGAAAATTCAAAACAGCTAAAGCTAGGATCCCTTGCTGAGACTTCTGATGGGCTATGTTACACTTTGCATTATATTTTTAGTGTATAGCAGAGGCTGGAACCCTGGAGAACTGTTTGAGGAATTCAAAACTCTCTTTAAGTGTTGTGGTTATAATTTGGGAGATCTACTTACTCCTAACTTGCCTGTTACCCTGTCTCTAACATCATGGAGGCTATGGTTGAAAGACAGTCACACGTGCAGTGATGTTATGGAAATGTAAGATAATGCTCTTTGACCCTGAGGGGATACAAGCATCAAAGGGGGGAATGTGGTGGGTGCCCCAGGGAAGGCTCTTTGGAAACAAAGATAAATCAATCAGTATGTGTGTGCATACACAAATGTTGTCACAAAGTGTTGAAAATCTGGTGCAATTCTGTAGGGTGGATACATAATCAAATGTATGTTTATGTTACCATTTGGAGGAGACAAAGGAATTCACATGTAGAGGGAAACTGGCAGAGCATATATAAAGCAATGCCATGTAGCGTTCAGGGCTCAGCCTTTGGATATTAATCTGCTGTGCCAATAATGGAATGAATAAATACTGCTTCATGGTGGGGGGAAGGAAGGGTCTTTTGCCTCCAATCATTTCAACTTTTTTCTTGTCAATAACCATTTTCAAAGAATTAAAAATGCCAGAAATTGCACCTTTCAAATTCTGTTATAAAGAATTATAACATTCCTTGGGTTTGACCTCTGCCTCATCAATAAATGTATACTCCCATCATGAATATCAGCACCTAGAGAACAGGCACACAGGTATGTGTCTGTAAATTAGAAACACTAAAATCCACTGTTCAATATAAACTAGTACCTCCTTCCTGCCACCAGGCACTGGCATGACCATTAGAACCCTGTTCCTCACCATTCAAGAATTTTACTCCTACTCTGAGAACTCTGCCTTTGAAATCTTTTACCTGGATCTCATTATTCAGTGTGCTTTTTCTTGTTTATAGACCACCTCCTATTCAGGAAAGGTTTCAGTCTATGGAAATCCCAAACTTTCCCTTTTATCGTTGAAGGCAGAGCTAATAATAAGGTAAGCGAACTTAAGGTAGAAATACAGGTTCCACTGTATTTTAACATTTGAGTGTATCCCCTTATACCCTAAAAGGCATTAACATAAATGCCAATAATGAAACAGGAAGGACAGGGGATTTTACAATAGGAAAAAACTCCTGAGCTGGAAAACAAATCATATTCCTCAACAGATCCACACCAGTCTATCAGGCCCTCGGCCACTAGCCCAATCTGCCCAAAGACCATGAAGAAATTAAATATATTAGCCCAGGTGACACAATAATTCAAAAGTAATGAGTAATTCAAATAATCAACCAAGTAGACAACAGCTCAGATGAATTATAAACAGATAAAAGGGAATGACATGGTACCCTAGAGTCCTGTGTGCTCTCAGTGGCCCAGGTTAAACTGACAAAAATCAAATGACACATTATCTTTATTTTTACATTACATATTTTATATGCCTTGGAAATTTAATTGGCATGTTATTGCATTGAGTTATTCATTTTTCAGCATGCTCGTAAAGTTACATAAAAAATTTAACCATTTCCACTCTAAACACTGCTGCAGTGCATATGAATTTTGTATACATCCCTGAAAGACACATTCTTTCAGTTCTCTAAAGTCTTTCATTATGAACACATATTGAGTACCTACTATGTGCCAGGCACTGTGTTGGACAGAAAACAGTGATTGAGAATACAATAATCCTTGCCTTAATGTAGTACGCAAATATTCAAGTGAGAAATGCATACAGTACACATGGTAAGTAAATAAAACATTAGAAAGTATTAGATTCCAAGGGGGAAAAAGATGAAGGAAGGAAAGGAGGGTTATGAATGGTTAAAGGTGTGAGGATATTCAATTTTGGAGAGGGTGGACAGGGAATGCATTAACAGAAAAAGTAACTTTTAGCTAATATGAGAAGGAAGTGAGATTAACTAGCCATGCAAATAATTGGAAGAACATCATCCTATATAAGGGAATAATGAGTGGAAAGGACCTGGGAGTAGAAGAAAGAAGACTGGTATGATGGAAGCTGAATGAAAAAGAGGAGAGAATGGCAACTAAACAGAGCAAGATGTGTTAGAGTTGGTAGGTCACGGTGAAGACCATGGTCAGCCATTGTTGAGACACTGGCTCTTTCTCTGAGTGACATGGGAAGGTGCTGAGGCATTCTAGATGATTGCTATAACCTGATCCAGGCTTCAGAGGGTCAATCCAACTGCCTCACTGATGGTACAATAATGGGAGGTAAGGGGACCAGTCCGAAGGACTTTGCAGTAACTCAAATGATGTTGACTCGGATCAGGGTGGTAATAAGGGGACAGTGAGAAATGGTCAGATTCTCACAGTTGAGACGATTTGCTGAAAATCTACATACAGAGTATGAGAAAAAGAGAGGAGTCAGGGAATAATATGAGGTTTGGAGATGAGCAAATAAAAAAGTGAATTGCCATGATGGAGATGAAACAGACTATAGGAGAAACTGGTTTTGGGCAAGGTCAATTCCAGGCATGTTTAGCAGGAAGCATCTATTTGACACCCCATGAAGGTGTCAAGCAGACACTCGGGGGCATGACTTGGTGGACTCAGCTGCAGGCTCCCTCCTGCCTGGCAGCAGGAAATCCAGTCACAGTCATCACTAGGGTTATTGTCCTCTCTCCTGAACTCTAGGTCTAGGTCACAGTCTTTCCAGAAACCAGGAGAATAGCAGGTCCCCAGTCCATGATGGTTCCAAACATTGCTTCTTCTTCTTAATGCTACAACCAAAAACAGGTCTACAGACCCTAGGACCCTCAAACTTGTCCACCAGGAAGCACATGTGATTTTGAGACCACAGCACAAGTTTCCAGGCAGTCAGGACACAAGCTTGCACCACCATATTCAAGTTCACTTACTCTGACTTGAGTAGGTTGCTGAACTTGTCTATAGCTCCTAGCTGTAAAATCATTAGGATTCACAAGTACCAGAATCTACTACAAAGGATCCTCATGAGCATTACTTGTTAACTCTCAGAAAGCACCCAAAAGAGTCCTTGTTGCTTGGCAGTTGTGCAATACAAAATAGCTATCATTCCACAATTGACATGAAAAGAATCCTCAACAGCCCCACCCAGGATGTGGTATACAGTGGTGTATAAACTCCCACTCTACTTAATCTCAGAGACTTTCAACATTTCCCACACTGTTGTCAAAGGTACCTCTCTCTCAAAGACAATGAACCAAAACTGTGTATTGGGAGAAGGAAAGCTTGTGCCAAATTTTTCTTGAGGCTTTTTCCAGTGAAGAATGGGGAAGAAAGAAGATACTAAAATCATTTAGTGTGTTTTCAAAGAGCACATCCTTTATATTGTGATTGTAAACCCTTTTAGCCATGTCCTTCTATTTTACCATCCATGTTCCATGACAATGTGATGAAGAAACAGCAGCTCAAGCAAATTGAGATGCCATGTAGACGAATACGTACCCAACCACAAGCCACCTTTAGGATACAGGATTGCAGGAAAGACATGGCATGAGCAGCGCATGGTGGTGCAAGCTTGTAATCCCAGCAACTCGGGAGGCTGAGGCAGGAGGATCATGAGTTCAAAGCCAGCCCCAGCAACTTAAAGAGTCCCTGTCTCAAAATAAAATTTA
>PVKS010027741.1:8734-27285 GCA_004027875.1 Aplodontia rufa
AAAAAAAAAAAAAAAAAAAAAAGATTACTTAGGATATTGTTGTTTTCTCAATACATTAGTAAATGATGAAATGGATAAAGTTCATGAAATTCACAACTTCCCAAAATTGGCATGTTAAAACAGAAAGTCTAAACAGCCCCATGTTTTTCTTAATGATTTTTTAAATCATTCTCTTTACACACACACACACACACACACACACAACTCCAAGCTCAGATGAAGTTTCACTGATGAGTTCTATCAAACTTTAAAATCAAAAAATAATACCAGGAGCTGGAGCGGTGGCTCAGGGGTTTTGGTGCTTGCCTGGCAAGCATGAGGACCCAGCACCACATATACAACTAAGTGTTGGAGCAACAAAGGCCATGTGAAAAACTAAATAAAGTTGTTTCTCTCTTTCTCTGTCTCTCTCATTGTCTCTCTCTCTTTAAAAATAATAATAATAATAATAATAATAATACCAATAATGTTGCAACACATCAGAACATAGAGGAAGAAGGAAACACTTCCAAGTTACTTCATGAGGCATAAATAATTCTGATGTTGAAACCTGACAACGATATTATAAGGAAAGAAAATTACAAAGTAGTATATCCCTCATGAACGCAGATGAAAAATCCTTAATAAAATATAAGGAATTGCTATTTTGCTAATTTTAATGACTAAATTTTAATTATTTGAAATATGAGATAAATCTTTCTGTTGGTGCCTTTATGTGGGAAACCCACAGCCCTGATTATGGCATACTGCCACTCAAAAAGTATTTAACAGCATAGAGCTATATTAACCCGCACAGCGTAGCCAGAATGGTGGCCCATGCCTGTAATTCCACTGACTTCAGGAGGCTGAGGCAGGAGGATCAAGAGTTCAAAGTCAGCCTCAGCAATTTAGTGAGGCCCTAGGTAACTTAGTGAAACCCTCTCTCAAAGTTAAAAAAAAAAAAAAATTAAAGGACTGGCGATATGGCTCAGTGGTTAAGCACCCCTGAATTCAATCCCCAGCAACAAAAAAAAGAAAAAAAAAGCAGTCTGAGCCCAGACCCTTCCTAAGTACCGGTATGGAAAAAGTTCCAAGGGAAATGGTGAAATCTTTGGTTAAAAAAGAAAAGAAAAAATATTACTTACTGCTCAATAAATATTTGTTTAATTGATAGACTGATAGATTGACTAATTCAGAATTACTGAGTAAGATTATAATAGCAGAAATGGCTCTGGATCGAGGACAGTGCCCCTCAAGTGGGTGTGTTGGACAGGGCACTTCCTATACAGCTGCTGTTTCACCCACTGTAAGATACTGAGTGATCCCAGTTCTAGGCCCTACATCTCTGCACAAAACCAAGTCAATGTATCATTAAAAAAAAAATACCCTTACACATTTTCATTCTACCTATGGAGAACAGTACTTACTTCTGGGAGTGAAAAACCAACATTCCAGCCAATGAACGAATTAAGAAAAACATTAGCCATGAGGCCACAGCAGGAACACAGTATGAGCTCCCCAAAATCACACCCTGCTACTGCCTGCATGAATAAGAGGACTGTGCCAATCAATCAAAAAAGGGTTCACACAGCCCAAGGGATAAGCAAAATATCTGCTGGGGTATGGAGATATACAGGTAGCTTCTATTTATGTTTCATTTCGTCTGTAGAAACGAAAAACAGAAACGAAGCATCATTCATACTGAGAACGCGATCTACACCTGGACTTCTATGCAACGTCCGTCCATTCGCAGTGCACGGACAAGCATTTTCTACCAGCAGAGATGTGAGTTCCCAGCAAGTTCAGATACCTGAGGGTTCTCAAAGAGCCCTTAGGACTGACACTGCCTCCTCAAAGGCTGATCAGCAGATGCCAGCTTTGTGTGAGTACTACACCTTCACACTGTGGGAATCCGATCTGCGACAGAATCTGGTTCAAGGTCAACTTGTTGCTTTTAAGTCCATGCTGTTGAAGCCATTTCTCAGATGAAATGAGACTCTGCTCAGACAAGTCTGGCTTGGTGTTTCTCTGTCCCTCCTGCCTCTGCAGCTGCTGCTTAGAGATGGGAAAAGATGACTCTGGTTTCTCCATCTCTGATTCAGGATGTCAGACACAGGGACCTCCTGTAAGAGTAATGGTCAAACTCAGACTTCCTGAAAACCTGGAAATAATTTCACATCAACAGAGGACTGGTTTAATAAAAATCATAATATATTTATGCAGTGGAATTCTACCAGCTAAAATTGTAGTATAGATGTGTATTTGTTGACAGAGAAACTATTCACATATTGCTGAAAGATACCCATAAAATTTCCCCTCCCTTTCTTTCTCTCCCCCCATATATATATACACATGCATATACACACACACACTGTACATGCCAATAAGTTTACAGTAACTGTCTCCATGCTGCAGAAGTATGGGTGATTTTGCCTTGTCTATGCTGTTTAAATTGTTTAAAGTTTTGTATTATTTGAACTTTTTTTTTAGCACCAGAAATTGGACCCAGGGACACTGAACCACCGAGTCGCATCCCCAGCTCCTTTTTTCATATTTTATTTTGAGACAGGGTCTCACTAAGTTGCTTAGAGCCTCATTACGTTGCTCAGGTTGCCTTTGAACTCGTGATCCTCCTGTCACAGCCTCCCAAGTCTCTGAGATTACAGACATGCCCCACCACGCCCAGCAGGAATTACTTTTAGAATCCGAGAATACTCTGCCCAGAAGCGGCATCACACATCTGCATTCCGATTATAACCACACCTGACATTTTGCACCCACAAGGACATAGAAGCTAACTCTGAGAGGAATTGCATAGAGTCTGCAGACCAAGAGGCCACCTGGGAACCAACGGCAGGCAGGAACCCTGCTGCAGCTCAGCCCCTCTGGAATACACACACACACCTTTTTTAATTTCTGGGACTTCACAATAAACATTCTCAATTGTAGAGCCTTCTGTTTTGGGATCCACTGGACTCAGAGCAACATGCAAGCTATTGAACCGATTTTAAGGGGCTGGAGCAGGAGCTCAGCAGTTACAGCACTTGCCAGGCATGGGTGAGGATGCAGGTTCAAACCCCAGCACCACGTACACAACAAAGTGTTGAAGCAATGAAAGCCACATGAACACTAAATAAAATTGATTTTTTTTCTTTCTCTCTCCCTGTCCCTCTCCCTCTAACCCATCTCAAACTGCAGACTTGGAGGAAGTGTGGAAAAATCTGCTTATATCCAGAGTGTGGTGCATAGAAATCAGTTCCCTGGACCATAAAAATTTTCAACCATAAAAGAGACTTTCTTTTCCCATTTCTAAAATTCTATTTCCTAAGCCTCTGTGTTGTGACATGGAAGTTCAGTCAAGCACACAAATCAGACCCAAGCCAAGGAGGTTTTGTGAAAAGAAGTTAGTATCGCTATTACCAGCACTTACTTAACATCATGGTACTTGCAGTTATGATGACCTTGACCTTATGAGGTTGGCAATATGCTTATTCCCCTTTTTTTTTAATGCAGATGAGGATTCCAAGACAGAGAGGATTTAGCCAACTTGCTCACAGTCTCACTGCTGGTAGCAGGTGTAGCTAAGGTTCTGACCCAGGCCGTTCAGCCCGTGTCTGTGCTCTGTAGCTATTTTTATAACAGAAACCCGCAGCAGCTTCCATTTGTTGGTCAGACACTGGGCTGAGTCCTTCATGATCCCTCGTAACCACCTTGTCCGCAATGCACTTACATTTGAGGAATTGGAAGCTATGACAATTTAAAGAATTTCTTTGCAAGTCCTGCCACAGCCAGAAAAAAGGCAGAAGCAGGAGTCAAAAGTTACCACTCTCTTATCTTTAGAGCCAACTGACTCTTACGTGACAAGTCTACATTCTCTTAGGGCTCCTGGTCCTCATCCTAAACAAGACAGCTTCAACCTTTATTCTCAGAGCTCAGACTCAATGTGCTTCCTAGCTCGTCATCCGTAAGCGTTTAACCCATTTCCATGTCAAGATTTATATGAATTTGGATTGCTCATATTGACTTCCAAAGGTGTACAAATTCATATTGTTGAAGAACTCACCTTCTTTCTACAAGGCTCAACTTGATTAGTGTGCTACAAGATTAAAGAGCATCATAGAGCAGTGGAAAAGTTTAGAATCAAAACTCAGTGTAAACCTGTTCTGCCGCTCCAGAAAGTGATTTCACCTCTCTACCATAGCAACACACGGTTCGCCCTGGCCCCAGGCTACTAGAAGAATCAAAAGTGAAGAGGTAGGACTTACGCACAGACAAGCACTTAACATATGCCAAGGGCTGTGTGCAGAGAAACTCTCTAAAAGCCATTAGTCTTTAGTATTGTGTTTTCTTCCATCCCATCCATTTTTATCCCAAGTGCTTTTTAATTCAAAATTCCCTCTCACACAGAACTGAGAAGTTCAAAATAAATCACATAACATGAAAAACAAAGAGGAGCTCAACATGCTTCAACTCTTTTTCACAAAGGCTACAGCTGAAGTTCTTTTCTTTTTATTTTATTTATTCATTTATTTTGGTGCCAGGGATTGAACCCAAAGACACTTAACCATTGAGCCACATCCCCAGCCCTTTTTATTTTTTTATTTTGAGACAGGGGCTCACTAAGTTACTGAGGCTGACTTTGAACTTGGGATCCCCCTGCCTCCTGAGCCGCTAGGTGAAGTTCTTTTAAATTAGGTCAACTGTTTCCGTAGAAACAAAACAGTGAAACTCAGAAGAAAAAAAAATTTTTTTAAACTATTTCATCATTTCTAACTAATCTTTCTCTTCCCTAAAACACACCTACCTCCTACATACAGTCTTCTTGCTGGAGGGGCCACAATGTGTCTTGGGTTTAAAAGAGAAAAAGTTTTATTTATTTATTAGCTTTCAATTTTTAATTAAATTTAAAAATTAAAAATTAAACATTCTTGATTACAAACAACAGGCAGCCAAATCCCCCAGCTTAGCTCAAATACACATGCCCGCATGTCCCCAGTCACTTTGGGGCTCATCTGACCTTTTTTTTTTTTTTCCTTAATTTTAATTTTTAAAAACATATGATTGGCTCTATTGCATCTGAGAACCTGTAAGATTTATTCTGAGTCAGACCTTAACTCTAGGGTTTTATAGCCTGACAATACCTGCACTGTGAGAGAAGAAAGGAACTGGAAAGTGGAACTTAGCCAGAGAAAACAAAGAAGGAAAGAGAAAGGGCATCTCCCCACAGGAGGGATCTTCTCACTCAAATGGGATAAAGAACTATTGTAAAAGCAAGGAAGGCCTAGCTAGACTTAGGCAAGAGCACCCTACCCCACCCCTCCAACACACAGCCCCGCCCCCTACCTGAAATAGCCTACAGGTCTTTATCATCAGCAGCCTCCTCCACCAAGCCTCTCCCTGGGAAAGTCCTCACTTTTGCTTTGATGCTTTATCTTCTCTAGATTAAAAGAAAGTTCCATGGCAGCAGTGACACAGTACATGAAGGCTCTCCACATGGTGCCTTGTATGCAGCAAGCACTTTATATGAGTATGGAGATGAATTCAATTCATCACCCAGAACTACTGGCAGAATCCTGACTTTTTTTCAAAGTAAAGATTCACAGGTCTAAGGAGGCTAAGAACAGGAAACAGCTATCTTTTTAATCACAGACATTATTTTCTAGATATAATTATGCTATTTACTTACTATCATTTAGGTTTTATCATCCAAGCTTTTTACAAAGTGGGAGAAAGAAGAACCCAGAATTCAGAACCACAACACATCCCAGTTGAATATTGTTTTAAAAGCTACCCCAAAGTTTTAAAAGCTACCCCAAGAATCGGAGAATTTGAAGAAAGAGGAAGGGATTTCCTGAGTAAGAGGAGGAAGTGAAAAAGGAAAAGATGGAAGTGAAAGTCTGAGCTGAAACCATGGGCAGTCAAAGCTTTGGTGGGAAATTGAAAGTTTGTGCTGGTATTAGTCCAAGGGACCCAACCAAAGGAAGCAGGGGCCGCAGGTCCCATCAGCCCTGTGCTGCTCGATTCCTCCCACACTGGGCAACCAAGTCATGTCCCACAGCTGGGCTGGGGTGGTGGGAATCCCATCCCCTAAGAGAAGAGTTCCTATGAGGTCAGAGGTTGAGAGATAGTGCAAGACTTAGATTTCATTAATTTGACTTAAAACATTTGGTAAGCTTTGTGAACAACATCCCAAACCTCCTGTATCATTGATAATCTCTTAAAAAAAAAAAAAAAGTCTAGGCTCGGTGATGTATCTTGTGATTCATGTGAATTTTGAATCATAATGTCCCCAGAAGAAAGGACACTGAGCCAACGCTCCCTGGTGTACTCTGCTCTAATTCTTTACAGTTCTAAATTTTTCAGCTCTTGAATTGCAAGGTCAGACTCTGATCACCAGATCCAACAATGTTGGGAGAGGAGACTGAAGTGGACTGTCCCAAGGTTGAGAAAAAATAGGGGCAAGGGAAAAAAAAAGTGGAGAATGATCGGAGTGCTTTCAGGGGTTGATCCTTGCTAGGAGGAGGAAATGGACCGCTCCCAAGACAATGAAACAAAAACTGTTGCGTTTTATGCTCATATGAAAAGTCGAAGAAAGTGGTGTGATGGTGGAAGACACGCGTGGAATGAGAGGCAGCCGAGGCCTCTCCAGGACTGAAATCTGTGGAAAGCTTTATGGAGCGCAAGCACATCGCTGTGGGGGTTTGACTATTTATACCTATCAAAGTTTCTCCTGGTCCTCATGTTGCATCCAAAGCCCAAGAGGACTTTGTCCTCGTGCTACTGTTGCACTGTGGCGCAGACAGCGCTTCGGAGTGGCTGGGCTTCTGCTGGGGAGGATGGTCAGGCACCTGTCTCCGGTTACGTGCGCACCCGGAGGTCGCTGAGCTTTTGGGGCGGACTGCAGTTCAGCTTGGAAGCTGTATACATGTCCCCGTTTCCCCCCCAGGCAACCTGATGGAAAGGTCAGCACCTCGCAGGTTCCAGCGTGGAAGGGAAGGTGTCCCGCACTTACTGGCCAATCCTTCAGATGGGGGGCGAGGCGGCTCCGTTCAGCAGCCCCCAACCCACCCTCCGGGACTCATCTGAGCCGAGAGGGCGGGCGCGGGAAGCAGCTCGCTGGTGGACTAAGCAGAGATTCCCGCGAGCTGCGCGAAGGTTCAGCAGGTCGACCTCTCTGTTGTCCGCAGCGTCGCCGCGGTTGCTCGGACACAGCCAATCAGGGCGCGGCTCGAGATCCGGCCCCGCCCACAGGGCGCGCCCCAAGGAGAAGAGCAGGCGCGGTCTAGGAGCGGGTTCCCCGGGAAAGGTGGGAACCCGGGTGTCCGGGGCTCCAGGGAACCATCCTCAAGGGACAGAGAGGATGGCGTTGTCCTCTGTGCCTATTGGCACTGGAAAAATGAAATGTGGCGAATATTAATGAATTAGGTTAATAAATAAGTATGCACAGAGCCCGGGTTTGGAGCCAGGGTGGAAGTAGATTGCAATACTTGTCAGCGCGCTGACACTCGCCCCGGCGTCCTTTTGTTGAGTTTTCCCCGTAAGGCAGTGAAGAGGTATTTACAGTTGAGGGAAAGAAAGTTAAAATAGGAGATCAGTTACAGAGGTTCGGCCATGAGGCACAGGTGGAGCCGAGACAGACAGAAGGATCAGTCAGCTGCAATCTTGCAAACTGTCAATGTCACAAATGCAAAATTGCAACGTTACAAGGTTGCAATGTTACTTTGGGTTGCAGTTACCAAAAAAGATTATCTATTAGATATTTAATATTTCCATGTGTATTATTCACACACACACACACACACACTTCAGGTTTGTTTTATTTTTAAAGAGAGGACAGTGAGAAAGAAAGACAGAATCAATTTTATTTAGGTTTTTCATGTGGCTTTTGTTGCTCCGACACTTCATTGTGCACGTGGTGCTGGGGTTTGAACTTGCATTCTCACGCATGCCAAGCAAGCACTACAACTGCTGAGCCACCGCTCCAGCCCTTCAGCTTTATTTTTTTTTAAAGAGAAAAGGACAGTGAGAGGGAGAGACAGAGAGAATCAATTTTTATTCAGTTTTTCACATGGCTTTCGTTGCTCTGACAGTTGTGTACGTGGGTACTGGGGTTTGAACCCAGCAAGCGCCGTAACCGCTAAGCCACCACTCCAGCCCCCCTTCAGCTTTACTTTTAACACTTATTTAATTTTGCCTTATCAAGGGCTCAAAATATATGCCTATGGTTTGTCAGGCACTAGCACAAAAAAAAGTGCTTATGAAAATCATCTTTAACAGGGAGAGGTACAGGGGGTAATTCTGGTTTAAGAGAACATTCAGGGGCTGGAGCAGTGGCTCGGCGGTTACGGCGGTTGCCTGGCATGCATGAGTATGCGAGTTCAAACCCCAGCACCACGTACACAACAATGTCTCAGAGGAACGGAAGTCACATGAAAAACTAAATAAAAATTGCTTCTCTCTCTCTCTCACTGTCCCCTGTTTCTTAAAAAAAAAAAAGAGTATATGCATATCATGTTGTTACTTTAAATGTATTTGATTGTACAAAACTCAATTCCTTAATAAAAATATCTTTTAAAAAAGAAAATCATCTTTAAATCCTTAATAAAAGATCCTAAAGGCAAGTATTGCTTTTAGTATTGGGGCTACGAAGTTGTTTAAGATTTTCAAACTGAAGAAGTTGACATGCCTGTTTGTAAGTTTTTGAATCAAAGATCTAATAAAACATAATTCATATTAGAAGCGAGTAATTCTGTCCCAACAGAAAGGTCTGCTTCACCCACAGGGACTTATTTCCCCTTCAGTCATTAATGCCTTTATAAAGCGTACTGAAAAAGTTGATTCCAGATCACAAATCATTCTGAAAAGTTATACGATTGTACACATTTGGCCCTGAAAATGACACCTGCTGTCTATACCACCAAAAACCAAAAACAATTGAAAAGCCAAAAAAACTTAACAGTGCTACAGATTCTGTTCAGAAGGTGAATAGTATACCAACCATGACCACATGTGCCAATGCAACGATTATCCCTGCTGTCCACTGTCTGCCGGACTAATATTCCTGTGTCACCAGGGGAGACAGAGTGCACAGCTTCACACAGTCAAAAGCAATTCCTCCTGTGACCACTCCCATCCCACCTCCACTCAGTGCCACCTCCCTTCCTGGGGAGGTGCCACAGACACTCGAGTCACTGTAAAAGACTTCATCTGCCCTCTGTGTTTATATGCTTCTAAGTGCACATTCTCGTGAAAATGTTAAACATTCCTTAAATTGTAGAAAAAACAAGTGAGCAAAAGTTTAGGGACATTTCGAAGTGTTGTGCAGCTGAACTTCAGTTCAGCTAGCCACAGAGGGTTTACATCATCTTTGTGGAATGATCTGGAATAGGATCTATCTTCAACAAATCAGGAGAGACCATGAGGTACTGGACTTCAATAAAGTCATTGTTTCTGAGGAGGAAGGGGAAATGAGGTGTGTGGAGCACCTATGTTAGGCCACAGTCCCTATTAAACCTTTGTTGACACTTTTAGGGAAGCAGGGTTTTGGTCACCATGGGCAGCCTTGGGAGAGATGAGTGGGGCTGGGGGAAGACAGAGTTCTAGCAGGCATTTGCATATACAGATGTTCCTCAACTCCCAATGGAGTTACAATTACAATAAACTCATTGTCATAAGTCGAAAATACTGTGTCAAAAATGCCTTTTATTGTGGGCTTGAGCAGTAGCTCAGTGGTTACGGCGCTTGCCTGGCATGCGTGAGGAAGTGAGTTCAAACCCCAGCACCACATACACAATGAAGTCTCAGAGCAACAAAAATCACATGAAAAACTAAATAAAATTGATTCTCGCCTTCTCCCTCTCTCTCTCTCACTGTCCCTCTCTCTTAAAAAAAAAAAGAAAGAAAGAAAAAACGAAAGAATGTTAGAGCCCAGCACTGGGGGCCTACTTGTAATCCCAGTGACTCAGGAGGCTGAGGCAGGAGGATCTCTAGTTCGAGACCAGCCTCAGCAACTTAGAGAGACCCTGTCTCAAAATAAAAAATAAAAAGAGCTGGGGGTATAGCATAGCTCAATGGTAGAGCAATCGTGGGTTCAATCCCCAGTTCTAGAAAAAAATACAATTTACTGAAAGTCTTGCAATGTTCTAAGCACTTTAAATATACTATTTAGTACTTAGAAAAGCCTCACAAAGAAGCTACTGGAATTATCCCCATTTTGTAGTTAAGTAAACTGAGACATCAGATAAACAACTTCTCCAGGTCCACTCTGCTAATAGCTTCAGAATTTGAACACCGGCCCCCTGACTCCACGATCACCCCTCTTAATTATAAGCTGTGTGTAAGATGTATGACTTTTCTGTCAAACTTGAGAGATTGTGATGTATAATCCACTACCTCCATTTTAGATACTCCTCCCCCTCTGAAGATAGTAACTCCCTCACCTGTGTGCGCCCACCTCTTTCCAAGGAACCCTTCCGGTACCCAGCCATCTTCTTCCGGTGAACTTGGAATCACTATGACCCTCACCAGAGCGCCAGGACCCCTGCCCCCACTCTCTCCCAGGTGCCACCCACTCCCTTTTGCACCCGCCTCCACCTGATCACAGCCAATCAGCAGACTGTGCACCTGAGCTCCTCCAATCAGGGCGAAGGGCAGTATTGCGCCACGTTGGAGTTAAAAACCCCTCACTCCCTTGCCAGGCGCGCATTTTTCTTTCCCCTTCCCCTTCCGGCTGAAGTAAAACTTCTGCCTTGCTCACCCACACCCGGCCACGTGTTTGATTTCATTTACAACATGTTATTCAATTATTGGTTTTCTATTTTTCTCCAAAAGGAATTCTGCGTCTTCTCAGTTGAAAGTGTTCATTTGGAGCTGGGTATTTAAGCCCCAGCAAGAGCCCCGCTGAATGGGTTTGTAACAGGTCACATTTTCATGTTAAACGACAGAAAGCAGGTCCACTTCCTAATTCCCCTTCCCTTCCACACGGCTTGTTCATGACCCCTTTGCCACACAGCTGGATGCCCTGTAGGCTAACTACCTACCCCAACAACAAATTAAGAAATGAACAATAATATTTTGTATAGAAACACCAAAAGTCCCAAATGCTTGAAAAGTTAAGACCGTTCTTCAACACAGATGCCAATACTAAAACCCAGCCAAGACCATCCTCTTGGGATGAGATTTTGATTGTATGGAAGTGGTGTTCAGGAATGGAAGGCTCTTGCCTTGTTCTGGCCACCACCTTCTGTGGTCCCTGGAAGATGTGGACTAAGACACAGGCCTTAAAGCTCTTCCTTACCTTAGTGATGCGGCTTCTGGGAGCAGCGTGGCTGCAGCTGCCAGCTCAGGGAGAAGCATCCAGCAATGCAGGAGAGCAAGGGCTCCCACTTCCATGACCCTGCCACACCCTTGTGGACCTGCAGACAAATAGGGCTGCGGCTTCCTCCCGCCTCCCGGACTGCGCATGTGCAGCACGCCTACGTTGCTCCTTCCCTGAGCAGCGGGAGGAAATGGAACAAGGCCAACAGGAATGAAAGTTGAGACTTGAGATTGGACCAATAGCGTTAGCGCGTCTCCAATTCCTAATTAGCATAAATATGGACCAATAGCACTGGTGCATCTGTTCCCTAATTAGCATAAGTTTGAACCAATAGTATTGACGTTTTTCTCAAACCCTTATTTGCATAAGTTTGGACCAATAGCAGTGATCCAAGTGTTATATAAACCCGTATCCAAACGCAGTCAGGGCAGAAAGCCTGCTCTGCTTGGCCGCAATCTGAGAGTTTTGCTTCCTGTTTCTTCAATAAGTTGTTGGTCCATCGTTCTTGAAATTCAGAAGACAACAACCCAGAAAGAAGAAGTTGATGTTGGAGGGCGTTGCCCCGTTAGGAGCTGCGACAGGGCCTGCTTCTTGTCCAGGGGCCACTGGCTGATGAAAGCAGAGAGGACTGGTCTTGCCAGTCAGGGGAAGAGAGCAATCAAGTTTCTCACCGGAACTTCCGTATTCTTAAGTTTCCAACCCATGTCCAAGGTGACACCCAGCTATGCATGGGCACTAGAGTGAACACAGGCCACAACTTCTCGTATATTCCGATCACTGTACCCGGTCCATGTGGAACCTGGACTGGGTGGAAGCAAGAGGGAGAGGAGAGTCTAAAGAGAAAGAGCAAATTACTGGCGGGAGAACCACACTAGGGCCCATAACCCTTGAACTTGGCCCCACCAGCCTCATGGAATCTGATCCACTAACATCAGTAATCCCTGCTCCTTGACTGAAATAAAGGAAAGGAGAATGGTAGAAGACAACATTCCCACTGATGATCTAAACGTAAGTTTCTGGACAACAAACAGAAGTCTTTTGGGTTTGGTGATTTGTTTTGAGTGTTTTTGTTTTTGTTTTGTTTCCTGCTGAAGATGGAACCCAGGGCCTCACCAGGACCAAATGCCCTAAACTAAGCCATACCCCCCGCCCGCTTTCCAAGACTTTTTGAGGTTGATGAGGATTCGCACCATGGCTAAGGCCTCCCTGGGGCAAGGTGGGACCCTTTGGCCCTCACCCACCCAGGGCTCTGCACAGCAGGAGGCCCCTGTCCCTGCTTTGTCACTCAGGTTGTCAAGAATTTGACTCCCTACTCCAAGCCCCAGAGCCCTGTCATTTTACTCAGCTTCACACATGCCCTTCCTCCCATTGGATGAATCAGCCGGGTTCTTAAATCACTGACACAACTGGAAGGAAGAAATTGTTTATTTTCAGCTGTAGCAAAAGTTTGAACAAAGTTCCCACAAAGTCATTATCCAAATGTCTTTTGTGTCTTGAAGTCCTCTTTACTGAAAGGTGGTTTTATTTTAATTTTATTGTTTTAAGAGGGAGAGAATGAGAGAGGAAAAAGAATCAATTTTATTTATTTTTCCATCTGGCCTTTGTTTCTCCAACATTTAGTTGCATTTAGTTGGGGTTTGAACCTGCATCCTTGCACATACCAGGAAAGAGCTCTGACCTCTGAGCCACTGCTCCAGCCCCTGAAAAGTGGTTTAAAAGATAGCTTAAGTAGCAGGTTTCTTTCCTCCCTCCATGTAGAGCTTTTTCAGCTCCCTATTAAATGCCATCCTCCAGTCCCCTGCAGGGCTACAGGCCAAGCCTTTACAACTCCCAACTGCATTTCTGGAAAGTACAGAACAAGGCAAAAATTATGAATAACATGAAGAAGAAATTCCATAGAGCCATACTGTGAAAGAATAAATTGGTGTAAAATAGAGAATCCAAAAAGAAAGCACCTGTGACTCCATTTACTGAAATTAGTCTGTTTGCTGGCTGTGTAAAATCAAGAGCCTGGTATATGGGGCATGATATGGATGGGATGCTTCTGTGCCCCCAGAATTCCTATGTTGAAATCTAATTCCCAACATTGTGGTATTTGAAGGTGGAGGCTTTGGGAGGTAGTGCACTCAAGAGGGTAGAGCCCTCATCATGAGATTAGCGGTGCTCTTACAAGAGGCCAGAGAGCTAGCTGGGTCTGTCCACCATGTGGGGACACAAGAAGGGGACAATGTGCAACCCAGTAGAAGGCCTTCAACAGAACCTAATCCCTCTTGCACCCTGAACTCACCCCGTCAGCCTCCAGAATTGTGCAAGATAGATTGCTGCTGTTTATAAGCCACCCAACCTATGGTACTGTGCTGAGACAGGGCAAGCTGTTCTTTACTTACGTACATGTGGGATCTGCTGCACTGCATGATTGACTGCTGTGTAAGGCGGCCCTTCCTTCTAACTAGAACTTTCCACTGGAGACTTATAAACCAAGCACTGCAAACCCAACAAATATGAAGCAATTTCTGTTAAACCTAACCTAACCAAAATGCAAGAATGTGGACAGTCTGAGAATCAAAACTGCTGGGCCCAAGTACTGGAATGAAACCTTCGCTATGTGACGTTGGTCAAGTTCATTACTCCTCTGATCACTTGTCAGGTCTCATTTGTCAGGGATCACGTGGTGCCCTGAGGTTCAAATGTAAAAGTTGGCCGATCCCCATTCTCAAACACTGCTTTATCAAAACGACGCAGGATATCTGAGCTTGAATCTGTGGGAAGGACTGGATGAGCTCTGAGAGGGACAGAGGCAGGAACTTGCCCTCTAGACCTAGGACTGGGGCAGAGAGAGCAAGATGTGAATGTGCAGACTTGTGGAGCCAGAGGCCCCCGATGTATTGAAGCGGATTAAACAGCTCGGGGAACGCCCCTGGAGGGGCACAAAGGAAAAGAGCTTCAGAGAGGTCTTTCAGGGGTTCTGGGGGGGGGGTACATGATCAGCCTGAGTGTTCCTATGGGTGTCTGTCTGTTCGCCAGTCGGACGTAGAACAGACATAGAAGGGAAGATCCTGGGCTTGTGCCAGAGAATGAAATCAAAACAAAACAAAGAAACAAACAAAACACCAAGGCTACCCAAAGTACCCACAACATAGAAAAAGCGACGAAAACAGTCAATACCACAGGTGGCAGCCACTGTACTGGCACTGCCCTGGACAGCCAAGCCAGCAGCTTGGACTTTCACCATGGCCAGGCATCTCTGTGCCCTTGTACCTCCTCAATGCTGATCTGGAGTTTAAGGGAAGTGAGCATCGGGGCTGCCGTGGCACAGCCATCGAAGATACTCTCCCCAACTCTAGCCCAGGTTTGATTGGACTAAAGTTGGGTACTGGAAGGAGAATTTTAACCTGAGTGGATCTCTGGGAGGCCTTGGGGTTACTGATCTGTCCTCTTGCAATGCTCTTCCCTCAGTTAGGCATGGACTTGCTCCCTTGCCACCTTCAAGCCTAGGCCCACTGAGCCCTTCTGCGACCGTCTCCCCTGCCGTGCCTTTCCTAGCACACCTCTCCAGTCAGCTCCTACAGAAATAGTGACTTTGCTTATTATCTGACTCTCCACTCTGCCAACTTTGCTCCCTGCACATTTTCAGGGCCTGGAATGGCCCTGGCATGCAACACCCCCACCTGCCTAGTGCCTGTTGCGGAAACCTCAGTCCAATTGCTTTCCTTCTAAAGCACGTGGCAGGGTGGCCACTTCATCAGACTCACTGTGGCTCCCGGATATGCTTTTAGCGGAGAACCACGCGGAAAGACTGATCTTCCGCTCAGTGAGTGGAAACAGAGGGGTCACCTGTGGGGCCGCAATGGACACTTTTGATCAGGGATCACGATGCTGTGGCAAGCAAATCCAGACATCCAGACCGGCTCAAGTGCAGGTAGGGAAATCCGTACCTTGTTCAGATGAAATCCAAAAGTGACATTCCTCCAAGTAAGGAGCTGAGGACCCAGGCTCCCAAACGCCCTCTGTCTCCACCATCTTATCCTGATCAGCGAACTTGAAGGTGTTTCTCTCCATCAATCCAGCAGAAGGGAAAGAACACTGGAGAGGGCCAGGTGGAGGTTTGTATGGCAGACCTGGAAGAGATATTTGTCCCTTTTGCTTCAATTCTGTGGGCTAGAATTCAGTCCCATTGGCCACGATAACTGCCGGGGAGTCTGGGATATGAGGTCTAGCTGAGTGCCCAGGAAGGAGAAAGAAGTCTTTGCCACACAGACTCTGAAGTGGCCTTCCTTCAGTGTTCTCACAGGGTTAACCCAGCACAGTCAGCTGATGAGTCAGTGACAGGCAGGTCCTGCTCCAGCCAACTGGGTTATAAATGTATCATGTTCATTTTCAGATCTGTTGAAACTGGTTAGATTCTTATGTGATTTAATAAAATTAGTGAAAAATGAGTATTAAAAGGGGAAAAAATTATATGTCTATGAAACTCAGGATGAATGCTTTGGAAATACCATGCGAAAGTAAGTCACTATCTTAATCCGTTTTCTCTTGCTATAACAGAATACCTGGGACTGGAAAATGTATAAAGAAAAGAGGTTTATCTAGCTCATGGCTCTGGGGGCCACATCTAGCAAGGGCCCCGTGCTGTATCATAGCATGGTGGAGGGTATCACTGCTAGCAGTGTGTGCAAGAGAAGCAAACAAAAGCCATTAAACTGGACTTGCTTTATGACAACCTGCTCTAGTGGTAACTAACCCAGTCCCACAAGAACCAGAACTCACGCATGAGAAGGGTGTGAGAAGGTAATCCATCCATGGGGCTCCACCCCTGTGACCCAAACACCTCCTACGAGGCCCCACCTCCAAACACAGCCGTGATGGGAACCAAGCCTCAGCATTAGTAGTAGTGAGACCCTAATGAAAGGCTAGAGGCAGAGAATACGGAGTCACATAAAACCAGAAGTGTTCTGATCTCAAACTACCTTGCAGGTATTTTTAAGGTCTATTTCCTCTTTATAGAGAGTGAAACTGGACTTCATTATCTGGGTGTAATTTTGAAAGAAACAGAAGAAACTCTCACCAGTGAACAATGATTTGAAGAAAAAATCTTGAGCCTGATAAATGTTTTGGAAAAAGGGAAATGACTCTCATTCAGCTATAAAAGTGAACACAGATGTAAACAAAATTTTATTAAATGCATTAGATGAAGGAGCTGGGCAAATGCCATAACCCTCCAAAGAAAAAGTTTTGTTTTGTTTTGTTTTGTTTTAAAAAAAGAACATTTAAAAGGAGTAATGTGGAATTGAAAGTACAAACGGACATCTCGAATTTTCTGCAGGGGACAGGAAAGTCAACCTGCAGCCCACAGGAGAGTTCACATGTCTATCACTTACCTGCAATGTACAGATTTTTAAAATAACTCCGAAAGAATCAACCTGATCAGGCAGCAGGGTGCACCTATTAATAATGTGTAGCTTTCCACAGAGGCATAATTTTTTTTTCTGCAACCCAACATCAAAAGACAGGAGAATGGGCACATTCTTATGAGCCAAGTTAGATCAAGTATGCAAAAATCTATGTATCATTTTTTAATGGTTCCTACATTTTCAATTCACTGGTTAATAATTTCCCCTTAATCAGAGAGTTTTCAAATATAACTCTTTCTCTGGTCTTTTTCACTGGGAAAAAGGAGTAAAGAAAACGTTTGACATGTTGTAGATTAAAGAACAAAACAAGGGGACTGGAGCGGTGGCTCAGCGGTTTCAGCACTTGCCTGGCAAGCACAAGGACTTGGGTTCAAACCCCAGCACCATGTACACAACTAAGTGTTGGAGCAATGAAGGCCATGTGAAAAACTCAATAAAACTGTTTCTCTCTTTCTCTGTCTCTCTCACTGTCCCTCTTTCTTTGAAAAAAATAAAATAAAATAAAGATATAAAAGTGTCATTTTGAGGGTATTGGAATTTCTTCTACCAGCAGGATGACGATTAAAAAGTTAACAAGTACAAATGCTGTTTTTGGGGTAGGGTGGTACTGGGCAGGAGGATCATGAGTTCAAGGCCAGCCCCAACAGCTCAGCTAGATCCTGTCTTAAAAAACAAACAAACAAAAAACCACTTTTTTTAAGTTTTTTTTTTATTAGATGGATATAGAGATACAATTGAGAGGGAAACACTGTCAAACAATCAAGAACAAATGTATATATACTTAGTTATCCAGGGCTAATGCCATGTCATGGATGCCCAGCTTGGGTTCCCCATGTTGCTGTTTCCCCCAGAAGAACCCCTGAGTTAAATGGATATCTCATGTAGGACAGAGATCTCCTTCTGAGATGATTCCCCCATATTCCCACCCTCCAGTCTCCTAGATATTCTTCCTAAGCCCTCCCGCCACCCTGTCCCCCACCCTACGCCTCCAGGTATCCTAGGCAATCGTCCCCCTGTTTACATAAAGAATCATACAATCTGAAGTTATTATTAGCTTAGCCGTCTAACATACTGCTTCCCGATGTATTCTAGCTTCCACAGATGAGAGAAACCATTCGGCCCTTGAGTCTCTGAGATTGGGAGACTTCACTTAGCATCATTCTTTCCATCTCCATCCATTTGGCTGCAAAAGCCATAATACCGTTTTCTCTAATGGCCAAGTAGTATTCCATTGTATATATGTACCAAAGTTTTTGTATCCATTTGTGAGTGAGGGGCATCTGGGTTGGTTCCTTAGTCTAGCTATAGTAAATTGAGCAGCTATAAACATTGATGAAGCCACATCACTATAATATGTTGATTCTAACTCTTTGGGGAAAATACCCAGGAGTGGGATAGCCAGGCAATAAGGTGGTTCCAGCCCTAATTTTTTAAGGAGTCTCCACACTGCTTTCCAAGGAAGGACAAACCCTAGAAAGATCTCCCTTCTGCAGATAACAATCAGAAGTCTAGTTTCCAATGAACAAAAGACCTGAAGTGTGGGTTCTGTATGAATGTATTCAAGGATCTGCAGACTTCTTTCCTCATGCACAAGCCAAAACCCAGCCTAGGCCTGACTGTACAAGTGTCCTTAGAAAGGAAGAAAGACATCAGATGCCAGGTGTTCGATGGCCCCCAACACTGTTGTTACAACAACTGGGCACACTTTGTCCCTTGTCCTCCTGGACCTCTCCATAGCTGAGCTCCTCCTCCTCCTCCTCCTCCTCCTCCTCCTCTTCCTCCTCCTTCTCCTCCTCCTTCTTCTTCTTCTTTTTTAAAGAGAGAGAGGGACAGTGAGAGAGAAT
>PVKS010027742.1:0-27183 GCA_004027875.1 Aplodontia rufa
ACACTAATTAAAATACTTAATAGAAGAGAGAGCATTAGAATAGAGCAAGAAGATTGGGGGAGGGGATAGGGGAGGGAATAGAAAGGCACTGGGGACTGAGATCTATCGAATTATGTGCTTGTATGAATATGACATAATGAACTCCACTATTATGTGTCATTCTAATGCACAAATATAAATAAGTAAATAATTGAAAATAATAAATAATTTAAATATATTTCCTTCTCGAAAATATTGATAACTAAGTTCTCATCCACCATGTTTTTCTTTCATGACAGAACTTTACGTGAATCTTCTATTTCCTTTTTGGTGTCTTTCCAAAGTTAATAGAAAAAAAATGTCTGAGTAGATTCTCTGGTCATTTTACAGATTTGTTTTATTCAACTTTTTTTATTGCTGTGACTAAAAGACTTGATAAGAACAATTTTAGGGAGGAAAGGGTTATTTGGGGGGCCCACAGTTTCAGATATCTTAGTCCATAGAAGGCTGGCTCCACTCCTTGGGACTCAAGGTGAGGCCGAACATCATGGCAGAAGAGTGTGGTAGAGGGAAGCAGCACCAGGCATCACATAGGAAGCAGAGTGAGCGACTCCCCTCACCAGATACAAAATATGTACCCTAAAGGCCTGGCCCAAATGACCCAACATCTTACCTGCCACATCTTACCTGTCTCCAGTTGCCAGTTAATCTCTATCAGGGGATTAACTCACTGATTGACACAGGCTCTCATAACCCAATCACTTTCCTCTGAGCCTTTCTGCATTGTCTTACATGAGCTTTTGCGGATATCTCACATCCAAGCCATAACAAGACTAAGACTAAACCCTCACTTTATCTGTATACATCCACTTTCTGATTCTCCCAAGAACTGTCCTGGGAGCAGACTGTTGGAGCAGGACTGTCAACTTGGAAAAGGATTTCATGCCTAGTCACGGATTGAGCCATTTTTGGGAGACTTACACATGGTAAAGGAAGAATAACCTGACTTAGCTGCCTAGGCTTTATGTTTAGAGGATCATGCCAAGAAGATTGCAGCACATAAATAGATCTGTTGGAAATCAAAAATATTTCAAACCACAATATACCAAAGTTATCAATTAGCAAAGGGATGAGGTGTCTAATGAACTTTCAACAAGGAAGACTTTCATGGAAAACCATTGCAAAAGCAAATCTAACCCTTTTCCAGATTACTTAGTGGTGAAATATTTTAACAGATCTTGTTCTAAAAATGTGAGGCAATACTGGTGACAAGTACTCACATGAAAGAGAAAGTAAAAAATATAAATCTTAATTATGATAGCATTCTAAAATACTGAAAATTTTCTCTCTTTATTTGTAAATCCAGCCACAAATTGTACTTAAAAAGCTGGGCAAGGTGACACATGCCTGCAATTCCGGTTACTTTGAGAAGTTGACGGTTGAGGCAAAAGGATGGAAAATTAGAGGCTAACATGAGGAAAACTTAGCAAGACCCTGTCTCCAGAAAGGACTGATGATGTTGCTCAATGTTGAAGTGGTCCTGGATTCAATTCCCAGTGTTGCCATGCCCCCAAAAACATATTAATGTGAGCTAATGTGAGCTTTAAGGGATAGAACATGAGAATTGTTACAGTAGTCAGGGTTCTCTAGAGGAATAGAATCAACAGGAGAATATATATATATATATATATATATATATATATATATATATATAATGATTATAAAATGGGATTTATTCACTTGGCTTACACATTCAGAGGCTGGATAGCTGGATAGCCCCAAAATGGCCACCTCAGTCTGGAAAGCTGGAGGAACCAGTAGCTGCACAGTTCAGGATACTAAAGTTTCAAAACAAAGGAATCAATAATATTATTCCAGTCTGGACAGAAGGCTTGGAAACTCCCTGCAAAATCACTGGGAAGAGTCCACTTTGGAAGAGTGAAGACACAGGAGTCTGATGTCCTCAGCAGATCACAAAAGTAATCAAGGATCCATTCAAGAAGAATCAGGCTTGCAGCTGCTGCTCTTTCCTTTATTCTTCCAGCTTTTATTCCTTCTAAGCCTCCAACCTATTGGCTGGTGCTGCCCACACTTAGGTGGGTCTCTGCTTTGGTTCACTATCCCACATGTCGATTTTCCCAGAAATGTCCTCATTGACACACGCAGAAGACTCTTAATTTTAGGCACCTAGTAATCTAATCAAGTTTACAGTGCAGATTAGCCATTTCACTTGTAATTTCACATTCACTATTAAAAGAAAATAAAATAGAATTTTATTATATTCTAGGACACTCAAGAAAATGGAAGTATTATTATCAGCTTTGTTGTGAGGGAGAAATGAGAGTTTGGCTCGTATGCTTATTTCTAGAGATTCAGGAAGTTAGCACAGCATAGATAAATTGTAGCCTCAATATAAAGCTTTTATCTAAAAAATATAATAAATAAAATCTCCTTGATGGTTTCATTTAATTCAGCATTTCAGAAATCCTGTAAGCTTAAAGCAAAATCCACATTTAAAGAATGTAAGAAATAGGAGCAAGTTTAGAAATCCCTAAATCCTACCCACCCATTTAAAAAAGTGTTAGACTCAAAAATTGTGCTGAACATAAATAACATATTAAGACCCAGAAATTTCAGTTTACTTATTCAAGGACACAGAGATGGTAGAAGGAGGAGGATAGCAATCTGGATCTCATGAGCACCGGTACAGGGCTCTTGCCCCTCAGTGTGCTTTCCTTCATATATACCATGACAATGAGAAAGAAAAGCAACATCTGGAGCCAGGCTGGGATGTACAGCTATGTCTTGGGTTTCTTCTGTGGATCACAAACAATTTCACAGCAAGAGCAATATGTCACTCTGTGACATTGATGAGAATTAAGACAAAAACAAGATAATTCCATGTCATGTCTGAAGATAGATTATACAGTTGACATCTAAACTATAAGAAGACCAAGTGCCTGTTGCATCCTTGCCAATTGCACTTGTAGCTGTGATTTATTCCTCCTTCCTTATAGATAATATCACGAATCCAACATGGAATTGTTCCTACTCACTGATGACAACCCACCTGGAGCAAAGCACTGCTTTCTTGAGTCTTCCACGTGGTCACTCTACCCAAAGTTGACTTCTATATGTAATTTCTAACAGACTCATACTGAGGCACTTTCTCAACAAAGGTTTTCTTTCTTCTTTTAAAGAAAACAAAAATCAATTTATTCAACGATAGGTATGTGTCCAAGGTTTTTAGATAGAGAATGAAGTTAATAAAAAGAAATATTTGTTAATTAAACAAAAAGATTTTCTATGCTGGAAAAAATATTTATGGTGAGTCAATCATTAGATTAAATTTGCACTTGTTTAGCTTGTTTGTATCACCTCATCAGTACTAATATCTAAGTGCAGTTTACTTACACTTCATTAACCTTTGCAAACGTTTATTACATGCAAACACTTTCTTGTCACTCCAAATTATAAGTTTTTGTTTTTTTGTTACTCTCACAATGACTTGTTAGAAATACTGGGCATGTGATAAAGCAAACACATGGTTGGAAGTGGATGAGCAAGGCAAACTTTACTTCTGTAGAAGGATGCACTCCCAAAAGGAGTCCAGTGAGCAAGCACAATTGCACCAGAATCCTTGGAGATTTATCCCTACTCTGATGCAACGCTGCCCTTCACTTGATTGGAGGAGCTCAGGGGTACAATTTATGCAATTGGCTAATATAAAATTGGGGTAGTATGGGAAAGGGCTGCAGATATAAAGGGATACCTGTTAGGGAATTCACAATTGGTTTCCTTCTGGCCACATGGTTCACTGATTTAAGATGGCTTCAATCTTAAATTATAGTAAATATGGCTCATTGTATTACAGCTTTAACTTTGATAGAAAAGAAAACATGAATCTACACTTTTATTAGAGAAGAACATGAATTCTTGGACTTCTGCTTTCAGACAAGATCTAGACTTTCAGACAGGGACCTGGACTACCCACCTCACTAGAAACAACTGATAAAATAAATTGACAAAACAGATAACTACAATGGCTTCCAGAATATTGAACAGAATCAACAAAAGAAAGTGACACCTGAGACATGGGGAATAACAAGATAGGTCCTAACATTGCTCAGGCTTCCTGCATGAAGATTCCAGATCATAGCACTGGTTGGGGAAAACCAGGCAGGTCTTCCTGTGGAGAGGAGAGAGGTGGAGTCCATAGAAACACGTGGCTAGAATTTACTTAAAGTATCATGGAGAGAGAGGTGACCAAAGAGAACTCCAAGAACTACAGAGGGTCTCCTCCTGTATTCATTTCAGTACTGATTATCACATAGGGAAGAGGCAACTATCTAAAGCCAGAGAATTAAAAAGACAAAGTCAGATAACAGCTGACAAAATTTTCCTTAAAAGGTCAGGCTTTGGCTACATGGTCTTTTTTTACAACTATTTCACTCTGCCAGGGTAGCACAAAAACCAACAGAGAAAACAGATAAATACATGAGCACAATTTAGTTTCAATCAACTTTATATATACAAACAGTCCCTACCTTTCAAGCTAATGTTGCTGATCCCAGGTTAGAGTACTATACTAACCTTGAACTCTACTAGAATTACAAGAGCCATGCTTTGGAAGTGGAAAAACATTGAAGCTAGACCAAGTGCTGCTCCAGTTCTACTTACAAAGTGTAAAATCAAAGCCTAAGTGCTCACGACCTAAAAATCAAGATGTGAACTGCAGGAAGTTAACTGCATCCCACAACAGAGCTCAAGCATACTGGTATGAATACAATATTCAGTATGCAAAGAGCTAAATTTTACAATGCTATTTCTTAGTTATAAGAGTGTCAGATATGCAGGATAATTTGCCTCATAATAAGGAAAAACTCACCAACTATGTTCTTTTTCCTTTAAAAATGGCATTTGTATTAAAAGTCTTTAAATGAAGAGACAATGATTACATGAGTGGAATTAAAAATTACAATTAGAATTCTCTTGGTACATCATAACAATAAAATTTTGCTCTTTGCTTCTGAAGGAACACCCTATAACAGCTCACCAACTATGCTTATCAATTGAAACTTACCCAGTATAGACACTGCCAGATATGGTAGTGTCTGCTTATAATCCCAGCAACTCAGGAGGCTAAGACTGGAGTATCACACATTCAATGCCAGCCTCAGCAATCTAGCAAGGCCCTTACAAAATTAGTGAGACCCCGTTTCAAAATAAATGCTGGCAGGGATATAGGGAAAAGTATACACTGATACATTGTTAGTGGGACAGTAGTAGAGGGAAGAGAAAGTTGCGGGGGAAATACTAGGGACCAAACTAGACTAAACTTATACTGCATGTTTTTATAAAAATGTTAATGTTTATCCTACTGTCAAATATATCTAAATAGAACAGAGGGTGAGAGGAAGGGAGGAGAAGGGGAAATGCTAGAATTCAGTTAAAACAAGGTACAATCCAAGTTTTTATAGTATGTCATTGTATATACGATTGTCACATACATTAAAAAAGTTCTCCGTAGATACAAGAATTTTGTCAAAAAAAAAAGAATTTTGTCACTATAATTTGGGTATATTAGAATAAATATATACCCCTGGAAGAGAGGCAAAGGACCAAAGGGACAGAAGGAGGAAGGTGGGAGAATGCTGGGGGGGGGATGTTGGCCAAATTATATTGTTGTATTGTGTGCGTCTATGAATATGTGACAACAAATCCCATCATTATGTACAATTTTAATGCACCAATAATTTTTTTAAATTTAAAACTATAAAGACACAATAAAGAAATTTTAAAAACCATTCAACAGCTAAAAGAATTCATTACTAGCAGGCAAACACTATAAGAAATTACAAGGTCAATCCTTCAAGCACTAGAAAAATAATACCAGGCAGGAATCTTGATCTAAATAAAGATACAGAATATGTCAAAATCAGATATACTATGAGTACATATAAAGACAATATTATTTGATTCCTTTTAATGTAAATAACTCTGTACAAACATATATAAGCATATTTTGTCTCAAAATCCCACATGAGTGTTTTTAGCAGTTTTTTTCATAGCAATCTAAAACTGGAGAAAAAAGATGTCCTTCAACAGATTAATGACCAAACTGTGATACATTCATGTAATATTAACCAAAAATATAAAGAAACTATTGATACACACAACACCTCATAAGTCTCCAAGGAATTATGCTGGGGCAAAATGTTAAGCTTAAAATGTTGTATATTACATAATTTAATTGTAAAATATTTTGAAATTACAAAGACATAAATATAGAGAAATAAATTAGTTGTTGGCAGGCATTTGGAAGGGAAGAAGAAAGATATAGTTGTGTCCATTTAAGGACAGATATGAAATATTTATGATGGATATGTTTTGCATTCTTACTATATGATGGTCATGCAAATTCATAGTTAATAAAATTGTATAAAATTGAATACATAGACATAAGTACATGCAAAACTGATAAAGTAAATAAGTCAGTGTTCTCCATTAAAGTATATATCACGCTTATGATATTGTATTATAGGTATACAAGATGTTACCGTTGAAGAAACTGGGTGTATGGTACATAAAACTTCCCTCTGAATGTGTAATTATATAGAAGTCTCTCATAATAAAAAGAAAAAAGGCAAAACAACTAAAAGAAGTTTAAACCCATTTCAAAGTAAAGAATATTAACAAAATGATAGAGGTCAATTCGTCAATGCAACAAACAAATTTTATGCACTTAAAATAGAACTCTAAATAGTAAATATATCCTTGCTATTTATTTCATGACAAATAGGCAAATAATTAGGCTTTCAATCAAGTGAAATACATGGGTTAAAATGTTTAAAAATGAAACTTTAATCTTTATGAGGCCGAAACCAATAGATCTGCAAAGAAAAACAGATAAATCCACAATTATAGCTGTGATTCAACATCTTTCTCTAAGTGATAGAACAAATTGAAAGGAAATCAGTGATGGTAAAAGAGACTTGAACAACCTTTTCCTAATCAACATTTATAAAACATTGCACTAGACAAAAGCAGAACACAAATCCTTTTAAAGCAGTGCGTGGCAAACTGATTTTCTTCCAAAGACCGAAAATAAAAGATTGAGCGTTTGCGATCATAACTATTCAACTCTGCCTTTGTAGCACAGAAGTAGTCATAGACAATATGCAAAAGAATGAAATGTGTGTCCGAAGGAAATTTTATTTAGAAAATACACATTGAGCCACATTGAGTCCATGAGGCTGTAGTTTGCCCATCACGTTTTTTCAAAGTGTAAATGGAACATTTAACACATTGGTTTGTAATGTGCCTCAACCCTAAATAAATTTGAAGGAGTAAAATCATGTAAAATGTGTTGCCTAACCTTTATGGAAGTAATCTATAAATCAATTAGTGGAGTAATAAAATAAATGTTCAAACACTTGGAAATTAAACCAAATATTTGTACATAATCCATGAATCAAAACAGAAATCAGAAGAGAAAATAAAGAATATGTTGACTCAGTGAAAATAAAACCAGAATATATGGAAATTTTGAGGAGGAAAGTACAGCAGTGCTTAAATGGAAATGTATACCTAGAAATTATTATATTAGAAACAAAAAAAAATCAAAAATAATTTTCTTGGTCAATTATCAAAAAGTTTTTTCTTAAAAACTTAGCAATATTTTAGGCTTCCAGGCCATAATATCTCTGCCAAAACTATTCAGTCATGACATTGTAATGAGAAAACAGAGACAACAAATGAATTATAATGGAATACCAACATAAATTTATTTACAGTTATCTGAGTTATAACCTACAGTATGCACACCTAAGATCTGGGCTTTAATCTTCTAAAAAAAACAAAACAAACAAATGAAAAAAAGAAAAAAAACTAGAAGAAAAAACTTCAAACCCAAAGAAAGGATAAGGAAACAATTAGTAAAAGATAATAAAAATATATTGTTTAAATAGGAAAACAATAGTGAAAACTAATAAAAATAAAAGTTCTTCTTTTCTTCAAATGATAAATAAAACTGACAAACTTCTAATCATATAATGTAAAGAACAAATGACAGCGTAAGCAGTTACCAACATGAGGAATGAAAGGGAGAAACATGAGAAAAATCTCATGGTTAAATGAATACCTTAAGTAACTTTATACTGATAAATATGGTAATTTATGTGAAATGAATAAATATATAGAAAGACTCAAATTACCAATAAATTATTATATGTCTATCAAAGAGTAATCACAAAGAAAACTAAGTTCTGATAGCTCCACTTATGAATTATGTAAAACATTTAAGGAATAAAAGCTACCAGTTGGATATAAACTGTATTTCAGCTCTTCCAGATAAGTTCTCAGTTCATTTTCTGAGACCAAAATTGTCCTCACTTCATCTGGTATATCGCTAGAACAAATTCTACCATAATAATTAAATCAAGTAATATACTTACAGGAATCATACATCATATTAAGTAGAGCTAATCTATGGAATGCAAGATTTGTTTAATATTCAAAGCAATTAGTCTAATACACACATAGAAAAACTGAAATAGAAAAAATAATATACTCAACATGTATAAATTATAAAAACATTTGGAAAACATTAATATCTTCTGTAATTAAAAATATCATATTTAAGAAAACTATGACCAAAATGTTCTTCCTTAATCTGACAAAGTTTATCTATAATAAAACCTATAGCAAACCTCATACTTCACTAGTAAATACAAATGTTTCATAATTGGGGAAAATTTTTATCAGATATATAGGCTAGTATAGAAATACTCACCTGTGTGACAAGGAAAAAAAAAATTAAATGTATACTGTAGAAATGCAGTGGTAAAATGCTTTTTAGTCACAACTGGCATGATCATCTATCTAAAGTCTTAATTCACAATTATTAGAGAAAAACTCTACTAAGTACAATAAGTATGTTTAGAAAAATTATAGAATACATTAGTTAACAGCACATACATTTTAATATTGAGAAAATCAGAAAATTATTTACATAAGTATGCAAAAATATTTGCAAATAAATTTAATAAAATTTCTAAGATCTGTCCAAAAAAACTACAAAATATTTCTTAGAGAAATTAACAAATACTCCCAGCTCATGAAGTTATACTGTGCTGATGGAGCAGAAGATTCATTATTGTGAAAATATCAGTTCTCTCGGCAGATTCAGTCATTTTATAATCAAAATTACTGAAGTTTTAATTTTATAAGTTTAAAGTGCTGATTTTAAACTTTGTATGGGAATATAAGCAATCTAGCCAAAACAATGTTGGAAATGGAGGAATATGGAAAGAATTAGATAATCTAACTTAAACACTGTCAAGTTGCAGTAGGAATTAAAGTGTGTTGTTGATCTAAACATTGACATATAGATCTGTAAAAATGATAAAATCTAGAAAGAGACATGTATTTATAGCCAATTGAATTTAAATGAAGAAACATTGTAAATCAATGAAGAAAACATAACCTACAGCAAATATTTAGCACAGTATTTCACATTGAGATGAAGGTCTAGTGCTGTTTTCATTCCAATGGTATTTAGTGTCATGATAGTGTTTAAAGCTTGTGCTCTTGAGCCAGGGTTCCTGTTTGAATCCCAGATTCACTGCTCACTGATTATAAGCTATCTACAATTTTCTTGTTAAATAAAAGCAATAATAGTGGCATATACTGCATGTATTTGTGTAAGGATTAAATGAGGTAACACATTCAAAGTGCTTAAAAAAAAGAGCCTCAACCATAGTATGCACTTAGTGAGTGTTAGTTATTTTTTATCACTAAGTATGTTTAGTAGAAATACAAACCTTACACCATGAGTTTACATGCTGGCTAAAGTAATACAAAATACATTCATAATTAGGCAAATATATATCCATACAGAATAAGTTGTTCAATTATTCTTTAAGACTTCTAACATTTTCGTGAATTAATCATTTGTAGCAAGAAAATCTTTGTAAACTCTGACACAATATCAATAATGTTTTCAAAAATAAGTTATGAATTGCAAATGAACACAAAATAGAGAATGCCTTTCAGATTATTTGTATCTTTTTCTGATACAAAGATAGAATGAATGTACTAATTAAAGTGTACCTCAGTTCTTTTCATAAAGCTAAGCTATTCAAAATTCAACTATAACCTAGAATAATTGAAACTGAATATTTACATAAATGAGAATGTGCCTCTCAACTTTATAAGCCACTAATTAATTAGTGCTAGAGGCAAGATTACTGCTTTTGCTGATCCAAAGAACTGAATATTATTTATGTGTGCTTAAGAAATTATATTGTGAAAAAGAGATGAAATAGACATATAGTAATATGTCACCTCTCAATTATAGCATATGAAAATTGAACACAACTGATTTTTATTAAATTAAATTGATTTTCAATTTAAGCAAAGCTAGTGGCTTTAATTTGTGCCTAAAAATAATATCAGTATTCTTTGTTTTAAGAGAGAGAGGGACAATGAGAAAGAGAGAAAGAGAATCAATTTATTTCATTTTTCATGTGTTCTTCTTTGCTCCCACACTTCATTGTGTATGTGGTGCTGGGGATTGAACTCACGTCCTTGAGCATGCCAGGCAAGTGCTGTAACTGCTGAGCCACAGTCCCTGATATCAACATTCTTAAATCAAAAAACACACATCTTTGAACAAATACATGAATGCATGTGTTAGTTTTCTCATATATTTTGTATATAGTATCATTAATTAAATTCATGTTAAGTATATCTACATACTGAAAACTATTTTTCTTTCTACCAGTAGCTATTTTTCCTGGTGTCCTTTCAGCAATATATGTTTCAACCTTTTCAATTCTTTCTTCTCAATGGTTTATATAATGTTATGATTTTTCACTTTATGATTGATAAGACAAATCCCCACTTTGAACAATATCCACAAACACTATCTTATTTGTCCAAAGTTCTTGAAACCAATAAGCACAGAATAAAATTATTCTAAATTCCTAGCTGCGGATCATTTACTCATTCGTTCATTCATTTAAAAAATAATTTTTGAGCTGGATCTGGTGGCATATGCCTATAATTCCAGAAGCTTAGGAGGCTGAGGCAGGAGGATCGCAAGTTCAAAGCCCATCTCAGAAACTTAGCGAGGCTCCAAGCATCTTAGCATGACCCTGTCTCAAAATGAAAAGGGCTGCAGATGCAGCCCCTGAAATCAATACCTGGTACCAAATAATAAATAAATATAAAAAATACGGTGCTATGTTAGTTATAAGCACTTGGGAAAAAATAAATAAATCACAGATACAGGATGTGAACATTTTAGAAAAGTGTTACTTTAAGTTCTCTGATGTTACCATAAACCACACATGTAATTTCAGTGAATTTTACTATTCCTAGCCAAAAACATGACCATCTTATTGAAAATTTTTGAAGGTTAAAAAACATGTTTAAAAAACACCATTAGTAGTTCATACTTAATACATCATGACAAGTTAATGCTGATGTTATTGTACTACTGTGGTAAATACTTTATAATCTATTCAAATTTTGATACAATTACTTTTATGAAACATCTATAAAATCTTTTATAATTTGATTCCAAAAGAGACTTCAGTTTGGATATGGACCAAATAGTCAGTATAAGCCAGCTATCATTTGCAGAGATAATCGACATTTGGTAAGTCAGGAACGGCCCACCAAAGGCATTCAAAGTCTCTTGGAAAGTTGCAATTAGAAATAACAAATACAACCCATCTAGATTTCACATGCCTGCTGATGTGAGTCAGAAAATTTTAATTACAATTAATGTGACATTACTTGTTCCTAAAATACGTGAATATCGTAATGCCATAATACCACAAAGACACTATCTTTAGACAAGCCACCTTGGAATCTCCCAAGGGAATCTACTTGAACTTATTTTGTCCTGTCAACTGCTTGCTATCACTGATGCCCAGGGCTCTGAAGAACCTCTTGTCTCAGCCCTGCTCTGGGGAACAGATCTCCCTGAGTAAAGATGGCTATACCAGTTTCCCTGTGGTTAGTGTTTAGTTGAATTCCCTTCCCCAAACTTTCTTTATTTTCATCATTCCTTATATTTTAGGTGTGTTCAATTGAGAGCAAATTCTTGGATTTTTTTTTTAAACTCAGAGTCTAAGTATATACTGAGACATTTAGGTTTAGCAAGAAGCAACTGCTTCTTGCTTCCCTGCTTAATTTTTTCACTGCTTCATGTCTTATTTTGTGCTAACATAAAATTATATTCTAATTCAGTATTATCCTCTTCTGCTTTAGAAATTTGTGAATGTGAGTGTGTACGTACAAGCATTGAAATCTTAAATTAAATGTAATCAAGTCATTTTCCCTCCTTCTAAATCCTAAAGTGTTTTAACCTTTCCTAGCTTATATGCTATTATTATCCTACCTTTCAATTGAGTCCTTTTAAGCATCACTGTAATTTAGATATTATTCCTGGCATTACATTTTCTGTGTACACAACACTTTTAGATTTACCTGTATCCTATTTCTTTCTTACCATTTTTGTCCTTTATCATACCTTCCTTTGGTGTTTGGAGATCCAGAAAGAGAGATTTTACATTGGTTTTGGACAGATTAACAAGGAAATTACACATGTACTTACCTTTAGAATTGTGTTGGTGCAGATTTTTAGTATGTATATGTATATTAGTACAACTGAGGCACAAAGACATAAATATTTCATTTATTGCATTTTAATTCTCAAGTGAGTCAATATTTCAACCAACAAAATTTCCTTATTCTAGGCTGTGTGGGATCACGCAAACTCATTCTTTCTTTACTAACAGCTGTATGTAAGGTGATTTTTAACCTGACTCTCTTCCCCGCACAGACCTAACAGTCACCAGTTTCTTCCACCCTATTAGTGAATGGAGTCTTTCCGAAGTATGTATAGTCTCTAAGGTGGTCCCACTTTCCTCCAGGCCCTACAAAAATGTCTTTTTGCAGGAGAAGCCATTCATTGACCAGCAATTCATAAATTTTCTCTGGAATTGTTTACAATTTATGACCAAGAGAGTTTGAGGATCTTTAACTAACTAGTACCTTTGAAAATCTGAAATATTTAACTATTTATCTCTTTTTCTAAGTTTGGCTGAATTTCTTCTTTGATAGACATCAAAATCTGTGTTCAAGCTAAAAATCATAAGAAAACAAGATAGAATTTTTATTTATTTATTTTTATTTATTTTGCTGAGCAGGTTCTTTCACTATTCTTGTGACTAAAGAGTCTCTAGGCTTAAGAAGGAAATTTGAAGAGGAAAAAAGTATTAAACATTTGTGGGTTATGTGATAAGATGTATAACCTGACTTATACTTTAACTTCTACAGAGAGGGAATGATTAATAGGATCCCATTAAAATGAATATAAAATCGAAGGAAACAAATTCCTTTCCCTATAGAAAATCCTAAGAAAGCAAACATACAGGAATTTCGTTTACCTCGCAATAGAGGAATGTTAGAGGTAGGAAAAAGGTTTTCAATCCAAGGACCTGAAACAGCCATGAAGGACAACCTTAAAGCCCAATCTCACCTTAATTGCCCTTGAGCAGGTAATAAAATACTGCAGAGAGGAAAAATATGCTGAAAGAGTTCTGTGTCTTTGTCAAGGGCACATGGCAGCAGGAGGCACTACCACCAGATGGTCACAGGCCAGGAGGAAGTTAGCCACCTCGGAGGATTCCTTCGCAGAGAGGTGAGAATGCAATGGCCCAGATTTATATGCTTTAGTGGATCCAACATGGAACAACTGTGGACCATACCTTTCATGTAACTCACCTGAAATTATAATGCCACATAATTCCCTCCATCCACCCTGGTAGCTCACCACTACCATTGTTCTGGCAAATTCTATGGAGAAAGGAAGAATGAAACAGTGATTACAATACTGAATGGACTGAGTTTAAAACAGGAATCTTGGTTTATCAAGAAATTGCTAAATAGTTTGTTGCCAGTTTTTGAAATAGCACAGAATATAATTCCTGCTGAATTAAAGAAAAATAATTGCTTGTCTACCTCAGATTATGGACAGAAAATCCATCTCGAGCTTATGATCAGAAAACCCAACTCCATTGCTTTCTTAATACAAAGCCCCCTGGGCATCTCAATTCTATTAATTATTGGGTGACCTGAGGATTCTGCATTGTTCAGTGCTCTGATGACATTCCATCTTGGCAGACAGTCTCTGCTTTATCTCTCTATAAAAATAACTGCCCTGTCATTATCAATTCTCTGCTGCTTCTTTTCTCCATAGTCCTTACCATTTTGTGATGCTATAATTTATTCGTTCATGTGCTGTCAGTCTTCTCTGCAGAAATAAATTTTAAGAATTTATGAACTTTACATATTATTATCTGTGATGTTCCTAGACCTTAGAAAAAATTCCTGCTACAGAAACGGCCTCCAAAATACATGCAAAATGAATAAATACATGATGCATATATGTACTTATGTATGTATATGTATGTATGTATATAAGGTATTTAGATTTTTATATTGAGCATATACTTATGGACTATATATTAGAATATATGTTTATGTGTGAAACTTAAACGTAAGGCATGTATGCTAACAGTGTAGTAGATGTTAGGTACGTGATTTTTCTATTATCTTGTTTCCCTTATCAAATAATTCCTGAAAAAGTTATAGATTATGTCTCAATGATCATAAAGTGAGGAATTTATGACATGTGGCAGGGGAAGCAGATTCATGTTTTTGACTGTAATGTTGTAAAAGTGAAGGAAAGGTTTGATATCACATTAGACATAGGATTTTCTTATGTATAATTGTACCTAATCTTAACCCTGCATAAAAGACTCTGTCTCTGACTCTTTCTATGAATACTTAAAGATTTTTTATTGATTAATCCATTCTACATTGTTATTCCCAGAGAATGGAAGAAAGGGAGAACTTCAAAAGCTTTTAAGTTTCTATTCTGAAACTGAATTTTTATTTTCTCTCACAGGAAGATATCTAAGTTAGTTGTAATTATATTTTAGAATTATGTCACATTATCATTACTGACCTACATGATGTCCTTCTATGTATCTATTAATCTAACATGCATTATATATCATTTATCTCCTCTTATCCTTATTCTGCCTTCTTACTTTATAGTCTCAAAGTATTTAATATGCCTGGTCTTATTGCATGGTTTCCTAAACATTTGCATAGATATTTTAAGAAAGGCTTTTTAACCAAGTTGTATAGTATTTTGCTGTGCATGTAAATCTCTCAAGTTTTTTCTTTAACTATATGTTATTAATGACATGTTTCTATGTGCCCATGCCAAACACTGTGTAGTATTTATTTATATTATTTATTTTTGTTAATCACATCTTGGCTATCCACTTTCTACAAAGAATAATTTACTTTATTAGAGCAAATTGCAAAGCAGGAGATGTTCTACTTAATACCTAGTATATCTTCATGAAATACATCATTTAAGGAAGTCTCAAAGTTTTTATTGCTAGACCATTTTTGGCTGAATTTAGTTTGCAATACTTTCCAACCAACTTAAATACCTAGCTTTCTAATTAAATAAGAAAGTTATTTATTTTTCATATTGGCAGGGAGAATTCTCATACTTGTGTGTTTATAGGTACACTCAGTCAAATCTCTTTTCAAAAGAACAAAATAACCCATAGAGAATTTCTCCTGCTGTGAAGGACAAAAACTCAAGATAGTGTACTCTGACATGAAGTGCATTGCTTTGCCAATCTCTAAAATGTCACTCCATGGGCAGCCTGCTGGGCTCGGCTCAGAGCCACGGTACCAAGACTGCTAATAAAAAAGAATAAAGGTTAATGAAGGCACTGGGTTATTTATTATCTTGAATAAAATTGTCCAGGTTTTATCTGGGTGGTTTGCTCAAGGCATAAGATCTTGCCTTTGATTTCCAACACTGTTGTATTCTTTTCTGCAGGCTTTGAATTTTAATGGTTTTGCTGGTATATGTTCTTGCTATATTTATTAGATATGCAAATATATTGAAAAAATGAATGGAGATATCATAGATGTTAAATTATAATGCCTGACATATATGAAAAATAAAATAATAAATCCTTCAGAAAATTTGCTTTACAATTCAGTAAGAAAGAATCTTGTGCATTAAGCACTTCTTTTTTTGCTCATGTACAATTTAAAGGAAGTAAATCCAAACATTTAATTTTGGCATAATGACAGAAAAACTGACCTTTCACAAAAACCATATCATACTTTAGCTGTATGCTTCAGATTTTGATTTAGGCACTGCAATTTTACTTAAAAAGAAGCAAATTCTGCACTAAAACTAGTCTTCCTGTCAAATGACAGAACGTAAAATACAAGAAGAAAAGTCGTATTACATAGTGAGGATCTCACTTTAAATATTTCAAGTTCCTGAGAGTACACATGCTATTCAGCCTTTCACTGTTGATTCCAAGAAAATGAGATGTGTGATGTGCATAGAATCATTTAGTTTTGCACTTTAATCCAAAACTGGAATTATCTAAATTTAAAATATACACTTTGAAACACTACCCTTGCTGTGGCAAATGGTCTGTAACTCCTTTATAATCATCTCCAACACTTCAGTCTTATTCACAAAAAAGTACTATGTCCATCTTTCAAATAACCGGTAGCCATTCCTACATTCCCTCTCCATGCTGCCATATTAATATGTAGATGAGATTCAGGGAGTTTCATCGTGGTGACCCATGGCAGAGCTGAGTGAAGAGTCTCTCCGTGAATGCAGAAAACAACAGTGGGAGAGGTGCCTTCTTGTGAGGTGGTGGATGGCAAGATTTCTCCCCAAATTCATTACTATCCAGGAAAGAAAGTTTAATAGCATGGAGCTGTGGACAAGCTGAAAGTTCAGGAAGTCCCAATTGATAAATTTCCAGTGCCAACTATGCAGGCTGGGAATCTTCCCCAGAGGGGAGGAAGCTGCGTGCGCTTAAATACACTCAGACACAGTGGTAAGGCTCAGTGTAGCCTGGGTGGGACTCTGATGCCCCAGGGATGCAGCAACAGCAAAAATCAAGGGACAGCTTTAATACACACAGATTGGAGTCCCCTGAATCTGATCATGCAAAGAAGCGGGGCAGCTGTGCCATTTTGAAACCTCCCAGAGTGTGGTAAAGGAAGCCACTTCATGCATAGTCTGGAGGAGGGGATCCAGTGTTTTGACTGCCTGCCCTGGGGCTGTGTGGGCCTGGTGGACCATCTCTACAGTTCCAGAGACTCACATTTAGAGGCTTCCCACCCACCTGGTCACACGCCAGATCTGTGGGTGGAGTCAGTGATCAGGATTCTGCTAAATAGGACCTAATCAGCCTGTGAGGGTTAGGTATTCAGATCCAAGAGATACTGCCTGAAACTATCAGCAGGGCAGAGGCTAGCATCAGCCTCAGGGTCCTATGAACAGAAGAGGCAGCCTGGATCCAGTGCTTTCCTCTACTTTCAGACCCTGGATTCTGTAAACAGAAGCAGTCCCATGGGTCCTCCCCACTCCAACTGGGACTGGGCTTCCATGCCCTCTAGTGGTTGCATTTGAGACCTCCACAGACACTGTTCTAGCTGGGCTGGTATCTCCTTCATGCCTGCCTCCCCTTGCTGGGGTTGTGACTGCCACACACTTTATCTCTTGGAGCAAGTAAGGACCTCAAGACACCCAAGAGTGGAGCAATAATGGTCCTGGGTGTGCTCAGTTTGGGCCAGCCACTCTCCGTGGAACAGCAAGAGTCCTTTACAGCTGCACCAGGATTCCCAAGACTCCCAGCTGAAAGTGGGACAAGAGTTTGGGCAAGCAGACACTAACCTACCCAAGACTGCAGCTCAGATGGCCCTGAAGTCTGTTCTCACAGGAAGCAGGGAAGATGATTATTTGCAACCACTCTACAGTAGAAAATTGCTGGGAGGCCTCCTGGGAATCTCACTGTTAGTTGAGATCACCAAAATTTATTCCCTGCAACAAACTCAACTGGGAAGTATCTCCACCTAGAAGTCAGCTATGAACACATACCCCCTTACATATTTTGTCCTTGGCGGTAATAATTCAGAACTTCCCAACTCCTTTTTTTTTCCTGTTGTTCTTCTTTGAATTGGTGTTCCTTAATGTATGTATTCTTTTTGTTTGTGTGTGTGGTTGATTGATTTTTACTGTCTCTATGATTTAGTGTATTTGTCTGCTGTGTCCATATTGCTGTGGTTTGACCTGTGATGATCTGCAACATTGCAAAATAGTCCTCAGTCTCTTTGGGCTGAAAAGACCCCCTCCCAGTATTTACTACCCCCTTCTCCCCTTTACTCTTTCAATTCCTAAATTGTATTCTGATCTCTCTCATCTTCCCTCAAAGTCATTACCCAACTCTTGCCCCATTTCAATCCTTTTCTTATTTCTAGAAGAATAGCCTACATCATCTCTACTACCTTGTAGCTCTATATCCTAATTCACAAGTTCCACACTACCTTACTACCTCATTCCTTTTGCTCTGTACCCTTTTATTCATTACCTACAGAGGTCCTGGTAAACTGAAGAAAATACCATACTTGAAAACAGGTGTTTGCTTGCTAACCAAGTATAGTGTGAAAGCTATCAAGGAAGAAAACTGCTAATCCAATTGTTCCTATGGGTGCTAATCAATACTGTAAAAGCTACAGTCAACATTGTCTTGTGTATACATTGGCTACACTTGTAGACTTCTTCCCCCCCATCCTCTGAAGTATTGGAAAACCTGAAAGTCCACAATATTTCACAGATTGGAGTGCCAGCCATTAAGCTGCACTACCCAAATTGTACACCAGACCAACAAAGCAAACAGATAAAAAGCTCCAATATAATCAACAAAACCCCAAAGAAAATTGTTCAGTTTCAAACCTCTTGCCATACTCCCTGTAACTGAAAATTAGGAAAAAGGGAAATAATCCTCCACCTAAACCCCACAGCTCTACAAGCAAGGTATCTATGGTTGGGGCCCTAGATGAAAACCTAGAAAAATATATCAACAATATGATTAGTAATTCAAACTAATAATTAAAAGAAGATTTAAGGAAAGAAATAAGAGAGCAATTTAAGGAGATGAGAGACCACATATGTATAGAGAGCTAGACATTCTGAAAAGAGATTTAGCAATGCTCTTAGAATTAAAAAATACAGTCAACCAAATCAAAGCTCATTGGAAGACACAAATATCAGAGTAAACTCAGTAGGAAATAGAACCTCAGGTCATGAACGAACATCAAATAACAAAGACAGGCTGAGCAGTGTTGACTTCAATGAGGACAGACAAGAAAAGAAACTTCTGGTGTGCATGATCAGAACTTCCAAGTAGTATTTGACATGATGAGAAGAAATAACATAACAGTGATTGGGATTGAAGAAAACATTGAACAGCAAACAAGGGGCATTAAGAACCTTCTAAGTGCAATTGCAAAGGAGAATTTTCCCGAGATCAAAAATGATCCAGAAAATGAAATTCAAGATACATGTAGGACACCAAACAGACCTAACAAAGTGAGAAATTCACCAGACACATCATGTATACAATGAATAACAGAGAAATCAAGGAAAAGAATCAAAAGCAGCAAGGGAAAAACATCAAATCACATTCAGAGGCAGACCAATTAGGATCACTATGGGTTTCTCAGAACAGACATTAAGGCCAGGAGAGCATGGAATGATACTTTTCAATTTGTGAAAGAAAACAATTTTCAGCTAAAGATAATATACCCTGAAAAACTCTGCTTTAAATGTGATGAGAAAATTAAATACTTTCAATGATAAATTCAAGTGAGCAAGGCACATGAACACAAAGCCCACACTTCAGAAAATTCTCAAGGACACATTTCATTCAGAGGAACATGCTAACAACTTCCAAAACACTTAAACAGGAGAAAGTCAATTATCACAAAATGCACTAAAAGACATCCAAAATGGTGCAAAATACAGCAATAGTCACACTGTCAAGGACCCAGATCCCCATATCTATTCGAACTCTGAACATGAATGAACTCAATGACCCAATCAAAAGACACAGATTGGCTTACTGGATCAAAAAACAAAATCCAATAATAAGTTGACTACAGGAGACACACCTCACAATCAAAAATAGACACAGACTGAAGGTGAAATGCTAGCAAAATGTCTACCAGGCTTATGGCCAGAAAAAACATTCCAATTCTAATATGTGATAAAGTTAATTACAACCAAAAACTAGTCAGAAATGATAAAGAAGGTCACTATGTCATAGTTAAAGGTACAATTCATCAAGAAGACAAAACAATAGTTCACATTTATGCCCCCAATTACAACCCTCCCAGATATATGGAAAATGTACTCAAGGACATTAAATCCTCACCCATCTCAACACAATAATACCGGGGGACTTTAATACAGCATTATCAACAATAGACAGAAAATCAAAGCAAAAAATCAACAAAGATATATCTAACCTAAACAACTCTATAAATCAACTGGACTTAACAGACATTTACAGAATATTTCAACCCAAATGGGCTGAGTTTACCTTCTTCTTAGCAGCCCATGGATGCATTTCCAAAATAGACTACATCCTAGTCCACAAAGCTAACCTTAGCAAATACAGAAAAGATGATAGAGCTCCATGTGTCCTGTAAGACCACAATGGTATGATCTCAGCAACTAACAGCAAGAAAATAACAGAAGCTACTCAAATACTTGGAAATTGAATAATAATACCCTCTTAAAGAATGGATAAAAGAGGTAATGAGAACAGAAATCAAGAAATTCTTGGAAATGAATGAGAATAATGAAACAATGTGTGGAAATCTTTGGGATAGTATGAAAGCACTATAGTATAATTTTATATCTGGTATTGCAAAACCACCTGTTTCATCTTTCTTGCTTAGTAAAGTTTTGGCTATTCTCAGTTTCTTGTTGTTCCTTATGAATTTGAGAATTGCTTTTTCTATATCTACAAAGAATGACATGGGAATCTTGGTGGGGATTGCATTGAATCTGTACAGTGCTTTTGGCAGAATGGCTATTTTAATTATATTAATTTTGCCTAACCAAGAGCACAGAACACCTTTCCACCTTCTCAAATCTTCTGCAATTTCTGTTTTCAGCAATTAAATTCAACAATTTTCATTGTAGAGGACTTTTACTTCTCTTGTTAGATTAATTCCTAAGTATTTTATTCTTTAAGAGGATACTGTGAATGGGACCAATTGTTGAATTTCTTCTTTTGCCCTATTGTTGGCATATAGGAAAGCTATTAATTTGTGGGTATTTTTCTTGTGGCCTGCTACTTTGCCAAATCTGTTTATTAGCTCTAGAAGTTTTCTGGATCTTCCAGATATAGGATCATGTCATCAGCAAAAAGGGATAGTTTGACTTCCTCCTTTCCCATTCTTAACCCTTTGATTTCCTCATCTTGCCTGATTGCTCCAGCCAGGTCTTGAGGACTATATTGAATAAAAGTGGTAAAAGTGGGCAGCCTTGTTTTGTTCACAAGTTCAGTGGTAATGCTTTCAACCTTTCTCCTTTAGTATTATACTAGCTGAGGTTTGGCATATACGGCCTTTACAAAGTTAAGTTCCTTTGATCCCTATTTTCTCTAAAGTTTTGAGCATAAATGGGTGCTAAATTTATTGAAGGCCTTTTCTGCATCTATTGAGATGATCATATGGTTTTTGTCCTTAATTCTGTTTAAGTGATGAATCATATTTATTGATTTGCATAAGTTGAACCAGCCTTGCATACCTGGAATGAAGCCCACTTGATCATGATGAATTATTTTCTTGATGTGTTTTTTAATACAATTTGCAAAAAAAAAAAAAACGTATTAAGGATTTTCACATCAATATTCATGAGGGATATTGGTCTTTAATTTTCTTTTTTTGATGTGTCTTTCTTGGGTTTTGGTATCAGAGTTATGGTTGCTTCATAGAAAATGTTTGGGAGAGCACCCTCTTTTCAATTTCTTGGAATAGGTTAATAAGGAGAGGTGTTAGCTCTTCTTCAAAGGTGTGATAAAATTCTGCAGAGAATCTATCAGGTCTTGGGCTTTTCATCTTTGGAAGACTTTTAATTGCTGTATGGATTTTGGTACCTATTATTGGGCTGTTTAGGATTTCAATTTCATCCTGTGTCAATTTGGGAATGCTGTATGAGGCTAGAAATTTGTCCATGACATCCAGAGTATTTGATTTAGAGGAGAACAGTTTTTCAAAATATGTTCTCATAATATGTTTGATATCAAGGGGCGCAGTGGTGATTGCACCCTTTTCATTGATGATTTTGTTGATTTGCTTTGATTCTCTCTTTTTGTTAGATTAGCTAGGGGTCTGTCAATTTTATTTATTTTTTCAAAGAACCAGCTCATTCTTTCATCTATTCTTTTTATTGTTTTTTTTGTTCTCAATTTCATTGACTTCAATTTGATATTAATTATTTCCTATCTTCTACTGTCTTTGGGATTAGATTGTTTTTCCTTTTGTAGAGATTTGAGTTGGAGAATAAGCTTATTTGTTAAGGATATTTCCTGATTCTTAATGTTAGTGCAGTAAATTTTCCCTAAGAATGCTTTTATGCTGTCCAGAGGTTTCTATATATTGTGTCTTCATTCTCATTCTTTTCCAAGAATTTCTTTTCTTTTCTTTTCTTTTTTTTATAAAGAGAGAGGGACAGTGAGAGAGACAGAGAGGAACAACTTTATTGAGTTTTTCACATGGCCTTAGTTGCTCCAACACTCAGTTGTGTACATGGTGCTGGGGTTTGAACCCGGGTCCTCGTGCTTGCCAGGCAAGCGCCGAAACCGCTGAGCCACCGCTCCAGCTCCAAGAATTTCTTAATTACTGTTCTCATGCCTTCTTGAATCTGTTCTTCATTTAATAGGGTGTTATTCAATCTCCACATATATGTGTGTTTTGTGCCATGGTTTTTGCCAGTAATTTTTAGGGTCAGGGCATCGTGGTCTGATAGGATACATGGAATAATATCTACTTTTTAAATACTTGCTGAGCTTTCCTTTGTGAACCAGAATATGATCTATTTTGGAGAAGGATCCACATGCTGCTGAGAGAAAGTATACTCTTCTAATTTTGGGTGGAATATTCTGTAGATGTCTGTTAAGTCTGTTTGATTTATGATGTTTAGACTGGTGATCTCTTTATTGTTTATTTGCTTTGATGATTTGTCTATTGGTGATAGAGGAGTGTTAAAGTCTCAGTACTATTGTGTTGAGGTCCACAAGTGGTTTTATATCTTGGAGTAATTTTTCCACATAGATGGGGGCATTGGAGAGTATATATTTGGTATGGCTACATCTTCCTGTTGTATTATTCCCTTTACTAGGATGTAGTGGCCTTCTTTATCTCTTCTGATTAATTTACATTTGAAAAAAATCCACTTTGACAGATATAAGAATTACAACTTCAGATTGCTTTCTTGGGCCATATGCCTGATAGATTTTTTTCCCATTTTTTTATTCTTATTCTTTGGGTGTCATTGGCTGTAGGGTGAATTTCCTGTAAGCAGCATTGTTGGATTTTGTTTTTTGATCCAATCTGCTAATCTGTTTCTTTTGGTTAGTGCATTGAGATCATTCACATTCAGTCATAGAATTGTTATGTGGTTGTGGTTCATATTCATTGTGTTTTATTAGTAAATTCTGTGTTGTCTCAGTTGTCTAGTTAGCCTTTACCTTTATTGAATTTCCTCTGTTTGTGATTTTTGAGGAATGCTAGCTTGTTCTTCTATCTGGAGTTTATCTTTGAGAATTCTTTGAAATGCCAGCTTTCTGTTCACAAATGCTGCAAGTTTGTTCTTATCATGAAAAGTTCTTATTTCTCCCTCAAATTTGAAGCTGAGTTTTGCTGGGTATAGTATTCTTGGCTGCATGCTGTGTTTATTCTGGATTGAAAGATCTCCTTCCACAATCTTCTTGCTTCCAGAGTCTGAACTGAAAAGTCAGGTGTAATTCTTATTGGTTTGCCTCTGAATGTGATTTGGCATTTCTCCTTTGCTGTTTTCAATATTCTTTCCTTGGTTTCCCTATTGTACATTTTGAATATGATGTGTCTTGATGAGATTCTCATTTGATTTGGCCTATTGGGTGTCCTATAAGTTTCTCAGATGAGCATATCTGATTCTATTTTTATATGGGCAAATTTTTCTTTAGCATTTTCTTAAGAATGTTTCTTACCCCATTCGTTTGTGTTTCAATTTCTTCCTGTATCCCAATCACTCTTATATTGTTTCTTCTCATTTCATCCCAGACATTTTTAAAATTCTGTTCATGTTTTGTGAGGGTTTTTTTTCCTTTGTTTGTTTGTTTTTGTCATTCCTGTGCTTTAGCTTCCTCAGTCTGTCCTCATTGTTAGAAGTTCTTTCTTCAAGAGCTGAGGTTCTGTTTTCTATATATGTTTGTCTATTGTTAAATTCTTCCATGGTTCCCCTCATATTATTGACTGCAGATTTTAACTCTGTTACTTCCCTTTTGAGTATGTCTATTTCTTTGACAATAGAGTTTTTCATCTCTTGAGTTTTCTCACTTAGTCCCTTCATTAAATCTTTTCTTAGCTCATTGTTCCTTTGAGTAATCAGATCATTGATAATATTTTCAAGGTTTTCATCTTGATCCCTAACTGTGGCATCCTTATTTAGGGGAGTTTTGGATTTGAGGTGAACCTTTCCTAGTGTGAGTCTTCATTTTTTAAGAGCTTCTTCTGGATCTCTGAATTGAGATTTCCTGAGGGAAAGGTAGGAAATTCTCCAGATGGTTTTTCCTTGCACGTCAAATGGTCAGATTGGCCACCAACTCTTTGATGTTCACCTTCTTCCAGATGCTGTATCTGCCTGGTTCCTTGTGTTGCTCTACCTTCTGGTTCCAAGCTCAAGGTTGCAAATCTGAACCTACTGGAATGCAGGGCTTGATGTAGGTGGTGCTGCTCCTGCTGGGGAACCTCTCCTAGTTGGTCCTGAGCATGATTACTTCAGATAGGGGTCCTACTTGTTGTGTCCTTAGTGCCTTCCAGGGGGACTCAAACAGTCCCTGACAGGCACACAGAGTGTCAGATAGGTTGGACTACTCCAGGCAGGGAACCTCCCCTGGTTAGTCCTGAGCAGGGCTGCTCTGGGTGGGGGTTCTACCAGTTGTGTCCTGAGAGCCTTCTGGTGGGACTCAAACAGGTCCCAAGCAGAATGTGTAGTGTCAGGTAGGCAGGGCTTCTCTGAGTGGGGAAACACCCCTGGTTGGTCCTAAATAGTGCTGCACTGAACGGAGGTCCTACGGGTAGTGTCCCGCATGCCTTCCAGAGGGACTCAAACAACATGCATGTCTATACTGAATGAACAAAAATAAATGTAGATGTATCCTTATGAAAAAGATATTAACCTATTTTCTATTTTCAATATTCTGATTTTTTAGACACTGAATATATAAGTATCTAGTAGTTTCTGTTTTTGAAAGTTTTTTTTTTTTTTTTTGTTTCTTAGGTCAATTTATTTTGTAATGAGACTCACTGTCTATGATACCATTTCATCCAGACTAACACAAGTATTATATTATTTCCTAAAATCATTGTACTATTTAAATTATTTAGACTGTTCTCTCAATGGCTAATATGTGCCAGTCACTGTTCTAATATTAAGGGTAATTTTTTAATAGAGCTTTTGTTGTACCAGGAATACTAAAAATCACTTGGAAAATTAACTTCTCTGAAACTGTATTGACTATCTACAGAAAATCATATATTTATATATTAGGTAATTTCTAATGGCCAAATATGGTTTTTACTCAAGATAAACTTGGGTTTTGATTATTAGTGAAGAAAAAATGTTTAGTATTTCATGGAAACAGACCAGAGAATATGTGGTTGTTAGAAATGTGCACATGCATTCTTGTTCTCCTGAGAAAAATTATACTTTACCATCTCCTGGAAAATTATGAGCAAACACATCTTATGCATAGCAGCCCAATATTCCCATGGGCCAGTGAAATGTGAATGGAAAGGATATATGTTGTCTTCAGATAAAACTTTTAAAGCTTTCACAGTCCTCCTTTTGTACCTATAATATGTGAGGTGGTAGCTTCCCATCCAGTCTGTCCCAAAAGAGGACTATATGAAGCAAATTTTACAGTTTATCTGTGACAGATAGATAGCATAAGTGAGATAAAAAAAAAAACTTCATGGTATTAAGTCAGTATTTGAGCTATAGCTAGCATATATTAAAGTAAAACTCAGCCTTTTAGCAGTACAATTTTTTTTTTGAACAACCATACAAGTTTTAAACAAAATAATATAAAATGTGTATAGATTCTGGATATTACAATTACCCCCAGGAGTGCCCCCTCCATTACCCACCCTTATCCCTCCCTTCACCTTCCCACAATATCTCTAAAAAAGTATTAGGTTGTATAACATTATACCTTATCTGGATTTAACACATGATAATAGACCAACTTTCTCACTGTCCAGGGTCTAGTCCCCACCTCCACAGATGAGTGGAGACAATCAACCCTTAGTTCTCTGGGTTAAGCTGATTTTACTCAGCATGATCTCTTCCATAGCCATCCATTTACCTTCAAAGGCTGCAATATCATTGTTTCTAATTGCTGTGTAAAATTCCATGGTATAAATGTACCACAGTTTTTGGATCCATTCATCCAGTGAGGGACATCTGGGTTGTTTTCAAAGTCTAGCAATAGTAAATTGAACTTCTATGAACATAGATATTGCTGTGTCACTATAATGTGCTGATTCTAAGTCCCCTGTAAAGATACCCAGGAGTGGAATAGCAGAGTCATATGGTGGACTCATCCCTAGTTTTTTGAGGATTCTCCACACTACTTTTCAGAGGGGCTGTACCAGTCTGCAGCTCCACCAACAGTGTGTTAGTGTGCCTATCTCTGCACAGCCCCTCCAGCATCTATTATTGTTTATTTTCTTCATCTTTGCCATTCTGACCGGTGTAAGGTGATATCTTAGTGTGGTTTTCATTTGCATTTCTCTGATTATTAGTGATTTAGAGCACTTTCTCATGTATTCATTGGCTTGATCAATGTCCTCTGGTGAGAAGTTTCTGTTTAGCTCTTTGGCCCATTTATTAATTGGGCTGTTAGTGTTTTGTAGTTGACATTTTTGAGGATTTTGTAGATTCTGGATATGAGACCCTTGTCAGAGGAATCATAGCCCATGATTCTCTCCATTTCCATAGGA
>PVKS010027743.1:8737-27272 GCA_004027875.1 Aplodontia rufa
ACACACACACACAGACACACACATAGGCACAGACACAGGCACAGACACACACACAGATACACACACACAGACACATGCACAGACACACACACAGACACAAACACATGTACAGACACACACATAGGCACATACACAGACACAGACACACACAGACACACGCAGACACAGACACATACACACACAGACACACACAGATACACAGGCACACACACAGACACACACAGATACACACAGAGACACACACAGACACACACAGATACACACAGACACACATGCAGATACAGACACATGCACAGACACACACAGGCACACACACAGACACACACATAGGCACACAGACACATAGGCACATATACATACACACAGACACACACACAGACACACTCAGGCACATATACAGACACATAGATACACACACAGACGCAGACAGATACACTCACAGACACACAGACACACACAGACACATATACACAGACTCATGCACAGAGATATGTGCAGACACACATATAGACACAGACACACACACACAGGCACATATGCAGACACACACACAGACACACACAGATACACACAGACACACACAGACACTTTCTGTCCTCTGAGTGCCTGCAGGGGTCAGCCACTGAATGATTTCATGTGGATGGAGGCACTTCTTCTTAGCCTTATTTTATAGATGGGAAACTGAGGTACAGTTTCCAGTGACATTTCCTCCCAGGTCTTCTCGTGCACCCCAGTCAGGATTGATGGCTCTTTTGGGTTTTCCTAGGGTGCTCCCTGTTCCCTGCTGCAACTCTCACGCAGTTTCTTGTTGCTTATGGCTGGTTGCTTCCCCATCCTGAGTGCCCCATGGGGGCCTGGCTTGGGCTTGGTGTGGAGTAGGTGTTAGTAAGTGTTGAACTGAATCCTAGGAGTACGAGCCTTTGCTGACCTCTCGTGAATCTAGAGCGTGGTTCGCTAGCTCAGCTGCCCATCTGGCCACCTCAGTGCCTGGCTTTTGTTCTCATGCTCCTCCAACTTATCCACTGCCCAGGGCCTGCATACAAAAAGAGCTTGACAAGGGATTCTCACGGGAACCAAGACTCCCTCTGATGCAGGACTTCTTGGCTGAGGCCCTGGGGTGTTTCAGGGCCTAGAGTCCTCCGGGTGGTCTACTCTGTCCCTGTTTCTGCTTCTCTTGTTCCTGGACTGTTCCTGTAAGAGCCCGTGGAGGGCTGTGTGAAGGTCTTGCTGGGGTTCTCTAAGCCATGTGCTGAGAAGGCTAGCGGGTGGCTTCCAGGAGCCAAGGGATCATTTCTGAGGCAGTTTGGCAAACTGGTTATAAAACAGGCTTTGGAGTCAGAGTGGCTTGCTTAAAGCCCACATGCCACGCTGGCTGTGTCACCCTGGTGAATTTGATGCTCTTCCTGAGCCTTGGTTTCCTCACTGTAGTCAGAGATGGTCAAAGAACTTCACTTTAATAGCACTGTGGTGAGGACTGAAGCCATCTAGAAATGCTTCAGGACCTTGGTCTGCACAAAGATCATGTTTTGGATAAGAACTCAAAAGCAAGGCAACAGATATAAATAGACAAACAGGTATCAAACCAAAAGCTTCTGTACAGCAAACAGAACAGTAAGATTAAAGAGACAACCTGCAGAAGGGGAGAAAATATTTGCAAACCTATCTGTCCAACAAGGAATTAATGTCCAGGATATATAAGGAACTCAGTAGCAAAACAAACAAAAAAGAAATAATTCGATTAAGAAATAGGCAGAGTATCTGAATAGACATTTCTTAAAAGAAGATATGCAAATGGCCAATAGGTATGTGAAAAAATGCTCAACATCACTAATCATAAGGAAAATACAAATAAAACCATGAGGAGCTATCATCTCACCCCAGTTAGCATGGCTACTATCAAAACGACGAAACAGCAAATGCTGAGAAGGCTGTAGAGAACAGGGAGCTCGTCACATGTTCCATAAGTTAGAATGGAGAATAGAATTAGGACTACCGTACGATTGCACTGTCCCACTCCAGCAAGGAAGAGAGATCTGCACTCTCGTGGGTTTTGTAGCACCATTCACAGTAACCATGACATGGGGTCCATCTAAGTGTCAGTGGATGAATGGGTGCTACATGGGCTGGAGTGGTGTCTCAGCAGTTACAGTGCTTGCCTGGCATGTGTGAGGATCCAGGTTCGAACCCCAGCACCACATGCACAACTAAGTGTCAGAGAAAAAAGGTCAGATGAAAAAATAAATAAAATTGATTCTTTCTCTCTTAAAAAGAAAGAAAAAAAGAAAGAAAATGTGGTACATATACACAACGGAATATTATTTGGCAATAAAAAGGAATGAAATTCTGCCATTTTCAGCAACTGGGTGGAACTGGGGATCAATATGAAATAAGCCAGGCACAGAAAGAGAAATGCCATGTGTTCTCACCCATATGTGGAAGCTAGAAAAGCTGATCACATAGAAGCAGAGAGTGGAAGGGTGGCTGGGAAGAGTTGGGGGAAGATATGAGAGGGAGAGGTTGGTAGGCTGGTTAATGGGTACGCAATTACAGCCAGAAGGAATGAGTCCTAGTGGTATTTAGCATAGCTGGGTGGCTATAGTTAATAATTTATTCAACAGGCTGGCCTCAAAGGGCACTGAAAAGTCCTGTGAACTTTGAGGAAGCCACATTTTCCTAAGTCCATCCCTCAGGGTGAGAGGATTCTAGGGTGTTGGTGCTTCATGGTGGGTGAACCCCAGCATCTCCTTTCATACGCCCTCTGAGCACAGTGGCTACTCTGGGAATGCACATAATGCACATCTGTGTTGTTTTGCCAGGGTGGGTGGCTTGTAGCTGGGTGGCTTGAAACAACAGACACTTATTCTCTCCCAGTTCTGGAGGCTGGAAGTCAGATGAAGGTGTCAACGGAGCCGGGCTCCCTCTCAGGGCTCCAGGGGAGATCTGTCCTTGCCTCTTTCTAACTGCTGGTGACCGTTGGCAATCTTTGGAGCTCCTGGCTTGTGGCTGCATCCTCAATCTCGACCTCCTTTGCCACATGGCCTTCTTATAAGGATACTTGTCACCAGAGTTAGGCCCCCCTATTCCAGCATGTCCTCATCTTACCTTAGTTAATCCCACGTCATGCAAAGGCCATATTTTATGTGCTGAGGTTTGGGGTAGACGTGAATTTGGACTCGGGGCAGAACTGGGCTTTGGGACATTCTTCCTGAGCTCTTCATCTCCTCAACCCTCTCTGCAGGCCATCTGCACACAGTTGGTTCCCTCCAGGACCAGCCACTGCTCTTCAGTTTTATCTGGGTGGGACTGGCCCTGCTCCCCAGCTTCATTTGGTAACATTATGGATCAGGATTCTGATTGACAGCTGAGTCAGATGTTGTGCTGGGTGGCATAGTACCACCCCATCCCTGTTCATGTTTTCCATATGAAGAAGCAGAAACCCAAGAGGTTAAGAAGTGAAGAAGCAGCAGAACCAGGACTTGAACTGTAATCTGCACCCTTCTGCTGCACAGCTGCTAGCCCTGAGGAGGGCTGGTTTGGTGGAGCATTAAAGTGGGCCATAGGGTTTGGGCCTTTAGGCTGCCTCCCAATAAAGTCAACTAGGCATCCACCATGGACTAATCAGGGCAGGGCCCTCATTATCTGATCACTTCTCAAAAGCCCCACCTCTGGACATTGCTGCATTGGAGACCAAGCCTTAACACATGAGCTATGGGAAATGTTCCAGATGCAAACCACTGGAGGCCCTGACGCAAGCGTGCCATGTGGGGGCCTGTGGAGCCTTGTTAGCTATCTCTCAGAGCTGGACAGGGTCAGTTTTCTCTACTTACCACCCACCTGGAGCTCAGAGCCTGTGTCCCAGGCTGGGAGTGAGTCAGGGAGGCCCCAAGCTAGAGGACAATGCCACGGTTGCTGATCTTGAAGGAGCAGCTGCCCCTGTGCCTCTGGAACTGCCAGAGGGGTTGCAGTGTCCTGTCTCCTTCTTGAACGGAACCCATGGCCTCCTGTCCCTCCCCAGGGAGAAGGTGATGGTGTCCTGCAGCCTGTGTGGGGCAGTGGTTACTAGGTCCTCTCCCTGTCCCTCTAAGCCTGGTGGCTGTACTGGCAAAATCCCAAGGAGAAGGGATGGTTCTGAGATGGTGTCTCAGGCCTGGCCTGTCTCACAGTGAGCTTACTTGCCAACATTGCTCGAGTGCTCACCACCTGGCAGGTGCTTATCTTAGTTTGAGTTCTTCTGGAAGTGAACTCCAAGACAATTCCAGTGGATTTTGTAGGAATCTCAGGGGCTGCTGACAGGATGTGGTTCAGGGAGAAGGAGGCAGCTGGCGACCCTGTGCTCTCAGACCAGCTACCTCCGTGGGCACTGGATGCTTAATCCTGCGGGACACCTGGGAAACGGTGTGGAACACGCACTCTGCTTTCTGTCCCCAAGGGCCAATGGGAAGGCGGGGTATTTGCCTACCGACTTCTAGCTGGGTCATTGATTTCTGAGATGACAGTAAAGATACAGGTGCTGCATGGGAACAGGCTGGTGCTGGCACACGTTAGGCAGACATCCTTTCATGCAGTCCTCAGAGGTGCCCCATGAGGGGGAAGGAGATGGATAGAGGCCAGAGGGGTCAAGTCACATGCCCAGCATCATTTGGGGAATCTGAGGTAGAGCCAGGAGGAAAAGCAGAGCTATTCCAGAGCCAGGCCCCTAGCCCTGCATTCTGTGGCTCTCCCTACAGTTTCATGTCCTGGCAGCTTTAGGCTTCTCTCCCGTTTCTGAGAGGGGCATGAATGGGCAGGTGGGGAATGTGGCAGGTTAAAGAACTGAATATTTGTTGTTTCTAATGTTTCAAACATGCCTTAGGTCAAACACATGGTCTCATTTAGTTCTACAATAGCTCAGTGAGGTGGGTCTTCCTTTCCTAATATTTACAGATGTAGAAATTGAGACTCAGAGACATTGAGTAACTTTTTGAGGATCACACAGCAGGGTGATGAATGAACCAGGAACTGAGCTGGAATGTTATCCAGTTCCAGAGACAAACATGCTTCAGTTACACAGGCTGCCTCAAGAAGGTGAGTATTGAGAAGAGGGCTGGGTTCAGGACCACGATGGGCCTCTGAGGCCCAGTCTGCCTCTGAAGACCATGCTTCTTCCTCTGACTTCACTCTGGATGTCCATCTTGCCTCCAGCCCCCAGCTGGCCCTGACCCAGGTTGCCTCTGCAGCCAATTGCAGGTGGCTGAGGACGACTTCAGGAGCGTGGAGTGCAGTGGTTAGACCCAGGCTGTGGGTGGGAGGGGAGCACCCTCCCCCAGCAGGGTGAGGAGGGGCTGCTCCCTCACTCCTTCTCCAGGGAAGCTGTCTGGTCACCTCTCTCCCCTGGCTCTTACCTGGTACCGCAGCGGAGGGAGGTGCACCCTCCACATCTAGCTGATTTATGTTCTCTGTTGAAACAATAATGTTTAATCTGTAAAGGGCTAATCAATTTTTCATGCTGCTTATGAATAGGCCAGCTGGGCCTGCTTCTTTATTCATGGAGCTTCAGGAACAAACCCAGTTCCCAGGCCACTTCCCTTGGTGATTTGTATAGTGGGGGCCCTGCTTCCAGGAGAGCCCTCGGTGGCCTTGCCTGTGTGTTTTGGAAGGGAAAGAGCGGGCATGAATGTGTGCACACATGTGCACATGCCCACATATGTGTGTGTTTACACATGTGTGCACACATGTTCGTGAGAGAGTATGGGTTTACACATGCATTCATACATGTGTGTTCATGTGTGCACACCTGTTCATGCACATGTACACATGTTCATGTGTGTATACATCTCTAATGAGGGAAGGTAGCTAGACCCCAGGTGGAGAAACAGATTTGAGAGCATGTGTATTTTTGCCTGTGTGCTTGCGTGCAGCGGTTGGCTGGTATGGGCCTCGGGCACCATCAGCGGGGCACAGGATGGAAGGTGAGTGTCAGAGGATCCTCGAATCTGAAAGGTGGATGACTCGTCTAACACTCCTTTCACAAGTGAGCTATTAAGACCCAGAAAAGTGGAAATGACTTCCTTAAGGTCACCCACCTGCTTGGTGGTGAGTTGGCGTCTCAGGCCTGGCCTGTACCTTGTACCATCTCTCAGGCTGCAGAAGTCTTCCCTCAGCTTGCAAAGGGCCAGAGTCAGAGGGGAGTACGGGCTGCCCCAGCTGCTGATCTTACTGCCTCACTGCCACAATCCAGCTGTCTTTGAGAGCTGATGTTTGGGTCTTAGCCTGCTTCTGGCGAGTCCCAATGAGAGGTCAGGAGGACATGGGTAAGCATTCTTCATGGGATGGGGACAGTGTCAGGTGTTCCTGGGTCCCCTGGTGGGATGGCAGACGGTGAATGAGGGCTTTCTGGAGGAGGTGGGATGTGAGTAGGACCAGGATGTGGTAAAGAGGAGAAGAGCAAGGAGGGCCTCCAAGCCAGCAGAGTCATCTGAACGGAAGAGTAAGGCACACTAAGGAGGTCACTTCTGGGGATGTCATCAAGAAGGTGTCTGAACCTTGGGTGAGATGAGGGAGGACTGTGTCTCCCAGGCCTTGGGCGGGGACAGCTGTCAGACCTGTGGGGCTTGGGTGCCCTATACGCAGGGGCACAGGGTGTGGGACCCTCTGAGGTTGTTTTCCCTGCTAGACCGCCCTCATTTGTTCGTTCACTTGCTGGCTCTGCAGCTGCCTAAGGCACTTTTGTTGTGTGGCCCTGGGCTCCATGGGTGAACTGGCTGCCAAGAGGGAGCTCATGATCTGGAGGTGGGGCATGAACAGCTGTTCAGCGGTGACCAGAAAAGTGAAGTTTTAATAACACTTGCATAAATTTCGCAAGGGAAACACAGAGTGTGCTGTGTGGGATTAGGGGTCAGGCCACCTTTCTGAGGACGTGGTGACTGGAGTGTGGCTGAGGGATGGGAGGGTGGGACAGAGAAGGGAGAATGCACTGGTCTTCGGGACAGGAAAGGGGTGGGGGTGCAGGGCCAAGGCTGCAGAGGTGAACTGGGCATGTCATGGAGCTCCAAGGTTGGCACCCACAGGTGGGCTCTGCGGAGGGTGGCGCATGCCATCTGCAATGGCTGGCCCAGGGAACACGAGGCGAGTTCGTGGAAGACCAGCTAAGTGGCTCTCATCATCATCCAGGCAAGAGGCTGGGACATCTGACCATGGGTGGGGACAGGAGTGGATGGGAGGATTTTGGAGACAGAATCAGCAGGACTCAAGGAGGTGTTAAGTGGGGGTGCAGAGGGAGAGGGAGGTGCCATGATTGACTGCCTGGGTTCTGGCATGCACAGTGGGGCCTCAGCTACCACTGCAGAACTAAAGAGGATACCAGGGGATGGATGTTGGCAGGTCGTCCTGCTGGCAGTTTGGGGAGGACTCTTAGACAGTGCTGGGGTTTGCACAGTTGTTCCTGCCCAGAATAGAGAGGGAATGGTGGTTGGAGAAGGCCAGCGGGTATGTGGAGGACTGTACAATTTGCGGTTCAACATTGAGAAGGTGAATAGCCCAACATTCCCGGATTCCGGATATTTAAATTCAAAGAGACATCAGCATGCTGATCCAGTGAGAGCTCTGAGACGTGTTTCCCTGTAGCTAGGTGTGCGGGAGGGGAGGCAGCTACTGCAGCAGCTGCAGCTCTAAAGTCATCGTGGAATAAGCTTCCTTTGGGTCCCACAGCTCTCCGCTTGGTGGCCTGTGAACAGGTGGCTCCGTGAAGCTGCAGAGAAGGGCTCCCTGGAAAGGGAGGACAGTGACAATCAGCTGTGCATTGATTGGGCCCAGGGCCGGGAAAGAACTGTCTCCTCCAGGCAGCCTGGAGCAAAGGACCTCTTGCCCTGGGAGGGGAAACAGGCTGGTCCTAGGTGTCTACACCTGGCATGAGACAAGGAAGCAGTGATGTACCTTCTCCTGGTCCCACATTTGGGGGTTCACATTTGATCTTGTACCCCAACTTTACTGTTCTACACTTGCCTTGGGAAAAATGGCCAGAGAATAGACTGACTTATCCTTATGGTGTGAGCTCAGTGTCAGGGGTCAGCAAGCTTTGCCTGTCAAGAGCCGTTTAAGCATAGCTTAGGCTCATTTGCCATGTGACATTTGCCACTTCCTGTCACAAGCAGAGGGTGCCATGCTTTGTTTTCTCTCTCCCTCTGGTTTTGGGTGGAGGGACATCTGAAGGCAGCTGGGGTTTTTGTGGAGGGTGCACCTGCAGGTTTTAGGATTAACGGGCCCCACAGATGTGAACATAAGCCTTTGTGGCCCCGCTTTCTCTCCAGGGCAGGAGCCGTAGATGCGGATCCTTCCCTGGGAAGGCTGGGAGCTAAGTCCACTGGCATTCTGGGCCTTACCTGCTGTTGTCTCTGGTCCCCCTGATATGTGGCTCCCTCATGCCTGGAAGTCTCCTCATCCCTTCCTCAGCCTGCAGACCTCCCTGCCTACATTCAGTCCTGAACACCGGCTCTTTCTTCTTTTTAAAGAAAGAGGGAGAGAGAGAGAGAGAGAGAGAGAGAGAGAGAGAGAGAGACAGAGAAAGAGAATGAATGAGGGAGAATCAACTTTAGTTTTTTATGTGGACTTCATTGCTCCAACACTTCATTGTGTATGTGGTGCTGGGGTTCGAACCCGTGTGCTTGCACATGCCAGGCAAGTGCTGTAACCACCGAGCCACAACTCCAGCCCCCGAACCCCAGTCTTACTGCACCAGTTCCTTTCCAGTACTTAAAAGAAAAGTGATTGTACTCTTCACTTGTGATTGGTCGATTAATTCCTGTCTGCCCTACTTCCCTTTAAGTCCCAGGAGTGATTCCAGAGGGCAGTGGCCGAGCCCAACTTGGTCTCATTCCTGTCAAGTCCTCAGTGCCAGGCACAGTGCCCTGCACATGTTAGTGGCTTGGTAAGTGTTTATAGGATGAGTAGATGGATGCCCTTTAGCATCCAGTGTCTTCTCTGTGAAACGGATGCAGTAACATCTCCAGCTAACTGGGCACTCAGTGGCTCCAAGGGGAACTCATTGCCCTGTACTCCGATCACCCAGGGCACATCTGCTGGGCTATGGCTGTAGGGCTCCCCAGCTTCATATTCCTCTATCCAACATCTCTGGTCTCTGTTATCCCAGAGATCTCTGTTGCAGGCAGGGACATAAACACGTCACCCTGTGAGGCTGTAGGAGTTATTAAGATGGGGAACATTGAAAGATTAGATTTATGACAGGCAACGGTGGATTATGAAGGATAATTTATCAAATGTCACTGCCTGCAGCCTACAATTTACAGAAGGTTTGCTTAAGCTGAGATCTGGTTGGACTGTCCCCTCCCCCACTACTAATGAATGACAGCTCTAATGGATGGCTTCCCATGCTGGCCAGCCACACTGGGTGTTTATCTGCTTTTTATTAATCATTATTATCACAACGTTTCCCTAGAATCCCTCCACCCACAGCTGTGTGGTGCCCCACGCCAAGGAGGCCCCCTTGGTAGCCTTGTAGGAACCGTAGCTGCTTCTGGGAGGTGTTTCAGCTGCCTTAGGTCAGCAGGAAGGCCCAATGTCCTCTCTCCATGTGCAGTTAGGGAGAATCTAACCTTAACTCCATTCCCTAATTAGGAAATACTTACCAAGCATCAAGTATCTGTCAGGTGCTTCAGATTCAATGCTGAATAAAACCAGAACTGGGCAGATGCAGACAGGGTTGAGAGTGCACTGTGAGCACCCTAAGGAGGACATGTGAACTCTGAGAAGGTGCATCTCCTGAGGAGGTGGCAGGAGAGCTGCGATTTAAGTGATAAGCAAGGGGAGGGGAGCTTTCTGGGCAAAGGCCCTGTGGTGAGTGGGTAGGGAGGGAGTGCTCTGGTTGGGACTGAGGGAGGAGATGGGTAGGAGAGGTAGGCAGGGTTAGACCCTGTGGGTCATGTCAAGGATTTGGGGCCCTGGTGAAATAGTTTAGGTAAGTGACACAGTCAGCTTATGTTTGGAAAGCTCACTGTAGCAGCATGAGGAGATGGATTGGAGGAGATAGGAGTGCCAGTGGTGGGCCAGTTAGGAGACTGCTGCCACCTCAGTTTACTATCACGGATGGAGCAGGACCCAGCTGGCCTGGCCCACTCTGCCCAGCACCTTTTCATTATACCACTCTGTCCTCTTGATTGGAGGCACTGGGTGAGGCACCCACCTCTCCTACTGTGGTTATCAGGGGTCTTTAGTTTTAGACCCCCTGTGTGTGTGGTTCCTGTAACAACCCTGTGAGGTTCATATTAAAATAGCCATTTTATAGACGAGGAAACTGGATACAGAGGGCTTAGGTGACTTGCTCAAACAGGTGCCCCATGGGGCTAGGATTGAGCCTGGGCAGTCTGAGCCCAGCATGCACCGGCCTGTATGCTTCACTGCCTCTCAGGCCTGACAGCGGAACGGCTGTTGTGCGTGTCCTGGGAGCAGCTCACAGTCACCTGGAGTGTGCTTGCTCCCGGCTCCTCACTTCCCTACCTGTCAGCTGCTTGTCACCATCCTGTGGGTGGACAGAAGCTTATTCTGCCTGCGATGCCCTTGGCAGAGCCCAGTGGAAGATAACCTTGTGGCATGGGTGCGAGTTGAATGTTGCACCAGCCTCTTTCCAGGAACTTCGGAACATTCTTGTGATGTCTGGACCTCAGCTTCTGCCACTGGCATTTCATTTGCTTCTCAGCTCGGCAGTAGCAATAGCTGATGGCTCTGCAGAACTGGCAGGTTGATCCTCAGCACCCCAGAAAGAACACACAGTCCATGGAAGACAGGGTCTGTGTGTCCTCAAGCTGTTATTGCTGTTATTATTTTTATTATAATAAATTGCTTTGAGTGGGAAGCCAAGGCGGGGGTGTCTCCCCACCTTGAGGCAGGGCAGCTGTTAAGTGGAGAGGGAGAGACTGGCCTCCTGCCTTGTCCTCTCCTCTGATCGCTAGGGTCTGCGTGGGCACATTGGAAGTCCCCTTTTCTGACCTTGTACATGTTATTCTCGGGGTTGGGTGAAGCAATAGTGGGCAGGGGGACCCTCTCTCCAGCAGGCCCAAGTACAGGTGTGTTCTTAGAGAAAGAAAGAATCAACATTACTTTTTCATCTGGACTTTGCTTCACTGACACTTAGTAATATATGTGGAGCTGGGGTTTGAACCCAGGTCCTCACACATGCCAGGCAAATGCTGTAACCACTGAGCAACTGCTCCAGGCCCAGGTGTGTTCTTCAGAGAGGCTGTTCCCTTCTTTTTTTTTTTTTTAATTTTAAACATTTTTTTCTTTTTTTAGAGACAAAGAGAATCAATTTTTATTGAGTTTTTCACATGGCTTTCATTGCTCTGACACTTATTTGTGTATGTGGTGCTGGGGTTTGAACCTACATACTTGTGCATGCCAGGCAAGTGCTGTAACTGCTGAGCCACTGCTCCAGCCCCGAGGCTGTTCCCTTCTGAGGTCTCCTTATGGCCAGAAGCTCTTGTGTGTGGGCCCACATACCAAACGTGGCTTCTGCCACGTAACAGACCTGCAGTAGATATCTGCTGACTGATTGACTTAGGCTGAGGAATGGCAAATTAGTTCCATTTCATGCATTAACTCTACCCACTTGGTATTGGCTTCCTGGGGTACTGGTTTGGGAGAGATTGCAAGGCCTTAGGAACAGATGCGGTGATGGATTAGTGATGTCTGACAGGGGTGTGCTTGGGGTGTGTGACTTTGCTATTGCTATGTAACAAATTACTCCCCAAAACTTAGTAGCTTGAAACAATAAACATTTGTTATCTTACAGCTTTTGTGGGTCAGGAATTTGGGAGTGGCTTACTGGATGATTCTGGCTCAGTGTGTTTATCAGAGTTCTTCAGAGAGACAGAACCAACAGGATAGATACAGACATGAGGGAGAATTTTTTAGAGGAATTGGCTGAGAGCTCTCAAGATAGGCTCTCTGCAGGCTGGAGACCCTGGGTTTCTGATTGCACATCTTAGTCCAAATCTGAAAGTCTCAGAGTTAGGGTGACTGATGGTATAATTTTCATCCATGGTGGAAGACCCAAGAATCTGGGGCGGGGTTGCTGGGGATGTCCTGGAGTCCCAAGCCTGGAAAATCTGGAGTTCTGATGTCCAAGGGCAGGAGGGGAGTGTCCCAGTTCTAGAGGAGAGGAGAGGTGGAGAGGAGAGACATCAGTGTACCTTTTATAGCTAGTCTGGTGGTTGCTTCCTTCATATGCTAGCTGCTAGGGGTGGGTCGTTAATTCCAGTTCACTCTGCTTTTCAAGGGAGGGGGTATTTTAAGACTTGTGATCATAGTTTACAACCACCACAGGGGGAATGAGAGTGCAGGTGCCATGCCGTCACTGTCTGATGTCATCTTAGGAATTACAGGCCTGCCCACTACTGCTTCACCCAACCCTGAGAATTACATGCACAAGGTCAGAAAGGGGACTTCCAATGTGCCCCAATATGAGGTGTGCTTCAACCCAGCCATATTTAAGGGTGGTGGTAGGGACATAGGAATTGCAGCGATCAGGGCCATCAGCTGGTAGGATGACTATAAGATAGAGGGTCCCTGGGGCGGGTCCCTGGGAAATGCTGCTCAGAGGAGGGGATGAGATACGGTGGTGGGTTTTCTATTCAAGGCAGATGTAGTTGTTTTGTAGGGTGCTTGTTGGCTAGAGCCATTGTGAGTGCCTTATGCAGGGGGTGGGGTGCAGTTGGGGGATGGGGGAGTACTAGGCAAGGTTGGCTCAGGTCACTCCATTAGCGCAGATGGAGACTTGTCCTTTCCCATCAGGCTCCAGTGGAAGGAGTGGCACCCAGCCAGGCCTGGGGTGGGCCGGCTCCAGACTGTGAGAGCCAGATGTTGTTTGCTGCTGGTGCCATGGTAACCTCCCCGAGCTGGTCTGCTTCGGGTGCCCTGGGCAGTCTCCCCAGCTCGTCAGTGGGAACTGCCTGGCCTTGGAACTTGAACTTCAGGCAGGCTGCTGTCTTCATCTAGAGTCAGGGTTTGTGAGTTGCAGTATCAATAGGATGATGAAATTTCTGAAGCCAAAATGGTCTGATGGGAATGAGAATGGTACTACAGGCTGGGCTATCTGAAATCAGGCTTTCTGGGAAAGTCCAGTGTGCCCCCCTCCATGACTGATGAGCCAGTGGCCACGAGGGGGTCTAGGGTTGTGCAGGCTGCAGACTCAGGTGGGTCTGGCAGTCATAGTGTGATTTCTCCAAGGAATCCCATCTTCCTGTCACCTTCCGTTGGGCCTGATGAGCACCCTGGCCAGCGCTTACCTGCTCAGTGTGGAATTTTGGAAATGTTGCTCAGTAACCTGGCTTTGTGGAAATTTGCGGAATTGATTTTGCAGAGAATCTCTTACTCTGTCCTATGACTTGAGTATAATGTCACTTGGTCTCCAAATTCTGGGATCCCAGCAGAAGCCAGAATATGAAGACTTAATGGACCATGGTCTGCGAAGACCTCAGGGGAGGAGACATTTCTTCTTGCCCCCTGATGTTTTTCTCCTCATAAAAAGATATCCCCCTTACACATGCACGTGCATGTGCACGCGCGCGCACGCACACACACACACACCACAAACCCCAAACCCCAACCCTACAAATCTAGAGAAACTTTGTTCTTGATAATTTTTTTTTCATTTCCAGGCAGGAGCATCGATATATTTGAATCCTAGGCCAACAGTAATTAAAAAACACATAACTAGTCATTTTAAAATGCAGTTGTTTTATTAATTGATTTTGCCGCCAGACTCAGAGATAAAAGAAGGAATCGGGGTGGGGTGCCGAAAGCCTTAGAAAGGGAGGCAAATTTTTGTGAGTGACTGGAGGCGGCTGAGGGCGCTGCTTGAATCTAATTGCTGCAAATGCTGCAGTTTGTTTCTGCTAATGGTTTTTTTGCTGAAAGGGCCGGGGACCAGGCGAGTCCTGATTGGAGGGGGGTGGCATTTGTTTCAGCTGCACGGGGAGGGGGTGAGGATGTGTAATTCTGCTTTTGGGACAGGGTCTATTTTTCCTTACAATCTATCAACATAAAGTACTTTGAATCAAGGTTCCATTTAGAGATACTTTATTCATATTTAATTACAGGCTGCAGCACCGATCTTTAATTACCTTTTTTATAAGCCAGCTAAGAACATCCACTCGCAATCAATTATTGTGTGTGTGCTGTGTAAGCACAGGAGGGTGTGGGCCTGGGACTCGCATCCAGCTAGAAAGGGAAAGGATGACTGCAAGGGTCGCCAGGGAGGTGGTGGGGGATGTGCCTGAGGTTCCTGGTGCCCAGTGTGTGGTGCAACCTCATTTCCCACACCTCTGTTTACTTCCACTGGCAAAGCCTGATAGCTGGTTCTGGTTAAAAATGGTGCTAAGTTGACAGCTAGGCTTGGGTGGTATCTTGGGGTCCCCTTGATCAGCAAATTGTGGAAGGCCCCCTTCCTGTCCCTGGGAGATACTGCAGACCAGAGTCGTCTCATCCTGGAGATTAGGATCTGCTTGCCTTGGCCCTTTCCTTGTTTTGCTTCCCTGTGGGGTGCTCTTGGCAGCTGCTCTTGCCACACAACCCAAGTGATGCCATGTCACTCTTTGGTTGCAATGACTCTGCAATGTCCCTGCAATGACACGGATTGGAAGACTGGTTGTTCTTCTCAGACAATGAACAGGTGTTTCTGAGACCAGGCCAAAACTTGGGGTGGGGATCCTAGGTCCTTTGGCTGCAGGAAGATCCCACCATTCTAGCTGACTTGGCAGGGGGTGGGGTGGTGGGAGAGGGTGAGGGTCAGAATTCACACTCAGCCTTGGAAATATTCTCCTTGGTGGTCCTCCAGGGACCTATCCACAAGGATAGGTGTTGCCTCATTATGTAAGGTCTAGCAACATTGCTGAAGCCCTGTCTTCCATTCTATTCCAGGATCCCTGTCCCAAAAAGAGGTGGGAAAGGGATGGTACCTGCACTTACTGAGTCTCTTGGGGAAGCCTGGCCCCCATCCCTTTCTCTCTGTTTATCCCACCTGGGGTCTGAGAACACCCTGCATCAGCCAGAGCCCTTTCTGTTGTGAGTGACAACAAAACTTAAACTGACTTAAGCAAAAAATTAAAAATGAAATTATAGGATAGGTACTCAGGCCTGGTGAGATCAAGGGGCTCACACATTGTACCAAGATTTATTCCTTCTTCTCTTGGCTTAACTTTTTTCATTGTTGCTGCTCTGTGACTCTTATCATGCCAAGTTTATATTTTTCTGTTCAAGTTCAATAGAAAGAGTTTCTTCTCCTATAGTTAAAACAAATGCAGAAAAATTGAGTCTGATTGGACCTGTTGGGTCACATGTCCATCTCTGAATCAATCAGGGTGGCCAGGGCACTCAGGGTTCTGATTGCCAGGCCAGGTGGAGTAGCATCCACCCTAGGTAAACCCCACAAATGATGTGCGCTTTCTCTATTTAGGAAAATTGCCCATTAGTGGTGTTTGGATTAGTAGGAGCATGGGAGCAGGAAGACCTAACAGAAGACAAGTTCTTCAGTGAGAGATAGTGAATCTGGCCCTCTAGCAGCATCTTCTTGACACCGACCAGGTCCAGCCCTGTTCTAGGTGCAAGGAATTTATTTGTGAACAGAACAGACAAAACCACCTGCTCACTTGGAGTTGAGGTCCTCTTGCGTTTGTGGAGAAGATAGTCCTGGTGTTCTCCCATTCTAAGCTGAGGGCAGAATCAAGTTGAGATACCCTGGGTGATTGGGGTGAATGATATGGAACAATCTGGCCCTTAAAAAGTCTAGGACTCTGCCGGGCGCGGTGGCGTGCGCCTGTAGTCCCAGCTACTCGGGAGGCTGAGGCAGGAGGATGGCTTGAGCCCAGGAGTTCAGGGCTGTAGTTCGCTATGCCGATCGGGTGTCCGCACTAAGTTCGGCATCAATATGGTGGCCTCCCGGGAGCGGGGGACCACCAGGTTGTCTAAGGAGGGGTGAACCGGCCCAGGTCGGAAAAAGTCTAGGACTCAAGAAGGAAGGAGAAAGGTGAGAGTGTTGTTGGGGTTGCAGGGAGAACTAGGCCCAGGGGGCTGGGGGAGAAACAAAGATCCAATAAGGAAGAAGGGGGAGAGGGAAGTCGAGCTCATGCCTTCTCTTGGGACCTGGACATGCAGGCACCTCCCATGCCTGGGCCTTTGGTCTCTGCAGAGTGTTTGTAGATGGGATGAGGTTCGGTGAGAGTTGAAGGCATGGTGACGGACAAGAGGGAGTGATAGCGGTGGGTTATGTGACTTCTGAAGCCAGTGGCAAGGGGCAGTGCTGAGGATTGGACAGAGTGGCTGCTGCAGAAGTTGGGACAAAAGGAGGAAGGGAAAGGGGGCAAAGGCCTGGGCCTCAACACATAGGAGCCTGGGAGGTGGGGGCGGGAGAGGAGGCACGTGCCTGACTCCATGCGTATACACGTGTGTAAGTGGGAACTCGGGAGTCCTGAAACTTGGCAGAGGCTTAAGGAAAAGGAAAGGACTTGAATTTTAGCCTTAGCCAACCTTGAAAAAGGTGTTTTGGGGCATCCTTTCCATATCTGGACCATGTAGTTGGGACCACTCCAGTCAGAAAGAAATTCACCTTCAGGAAAATTGGTGTTGCATTTTTAAGAGAGAAGGAAGGGAGGAAGCAGAGAAGATGAAAGAGTGAGGAGTGTGTTTTCCACTTCATAGAGAAAGTGAGTCACAGGAAAGGCCAGGGATCTGCCCAAGATGCCCTCTGGGTGGTGGTGCAGGTGAGCTCTGGCCAGCAGCTGGGGATCTCTGCCAGGATGACAGGGCCTGGAGTGGCCTCAGGAAGCCGTGCTGAGGCAGCTACTCAGGCAGGAGCAAGAGGTGGCTGTTGGGTTTGGAGCCTCCACCCAGGATTCTTGAACTCTCCCAGTTGGTGGAATTGGAACATCTTCTTCTGATCCTATCTAGGGCTGCTGTGGGCCGCAATTCTGGAATTATGTGTGTGAGAGCTCCAGAGGCACAATGTGGGTGATTACATGGGCACACGGTGCACTCTTCTGAGCTTTCCAGACAGCCCTTCTTTGGTGGAGGTGCTCATGTGTGAAGGTGATCCTACTGTATGCATCTTCCATCCCACTCACTGCATATTCCTGGTGAAATTCTCCACCATAGCAGAGAGTCTGGCTAAAACCCTGGGTTGGGATACAACTGATGCAGCAGAAAATCTGTTATGGGACATCAGGTAGCTCTGGCCCTCTCTAACTGAATGCTGTGGTCACCTTCTCAATTTCCCTGTCCCCTCTCCACTCCTGACAGATCCATGATTTGTTCCTGAGCTTCGATGACACCCCACTGGGGGCAGCATCCCTGGCCCAGGTCCACAAGGCAGTCCTGCATGATGGACGGACAGTGGCTGTGAAGGTCCAGCACCCGAAGGTCCAGGCTCAGAGCTCGAAAGACATTCTTCTGATGGAGGTGGGTGCTGCCCTTCTTCCTTTGTCTTCAGTCTTTATTTCTCTGGTATCCAGGTAGCCTCAGTGACTGGTTCAAGTGATGGGTGGCATGTGACCCTTTGACCAGTGGAGGGGAACAGGAGAGCTGAGACCACGGAGCTGTCATGACAGCGTGTGACCTTGGTGCATGCCAGTCCTTTGTTTGCCTCTGGGAACCCTGTGGAGGTGGTTTCAGAATACACTGGGCAGCTGTAGGGGCCAAGGAGGACCTTATGGGGGTCGCTATGGAAATGAGATGAACCACACGTGATTTCTTTGTGGGTAGAAAAAGTTATACCAGATTTCTAAAATAATAGCAAGAGGGAGCATGCGGTCCTCCTAGGGATATAAAAATGACATGCAGGTCACATAGAATTATTTATGCAGACTGTGTGTTTGCTTATCAGACATTTGTTTTGAATGAACAAAGCTACCTGCCTGAAAATGGCCCTGGGAAAAGCCCTAGAGGCCCTAGCATGCCTCTGGATTTTTCTGACTCCACGCTTGGACCAAGAAGGAGAGAGGGTGAGCTGCCATGGTTGACATCATAGCACCCTCACAGGGGTCAGCAATCTATTCAACCTGCCAGCATGTCCCTCTCCTTCTTTTCCTCTCTCTCTTTCCTTTGTTCCCACCCCTTACTCTAAACTCTTAGTTTATTCTTTGAACTCATTTTAAACTGAACACGTACATGGAGGGCTCTTGCACACACCCTAATCATTGTCCTCATCTTTGGGGGGATCTCTGGTTAGTGGAGGAGAGAGGTGGCTGAACAGACACCCACTGTGTGGGACTTGAACTCTGGCAAAGGGTTGTTGGCAGAGTGCCCTGGAACACTGGATGGATGGAGGTGTCAAGAGGCTTCACTGAGCAGATGATACTTTTTTTTTTCCACCTTTATTAGAAGTATATTGCGATACAGGATACAGATGAGGGGGAAACATTGTCAAAACTGTAGCAATCAATGTGTATAAAGTTTGATAACCAGGGGTAATGCTAACGCATAGATAAGCTACTATGGGTTTCATCTATTGCCGTTTCCCCCAGAAGAACTCATGTGTTAAATGGGTATCTAGTGT
>PVKS010027744.1:0-27181 GCA_004027875.1 Aplodontia rufa
CAGATAAGATGTAATGCTTTATAATCTAATATCTTTTTTTAGAGTTATAAAGGGAAAGGGAAGGGAGGGATAAGGGAGGGTAATTGGGGGGGTACTCCTGGAGATAATTGCAATATCCAGAATATTTACACATTTTATACACATTTTATATTATTTTGTTAAAATCGTGTAAGGTTGTTCAAAAATAAAAAAAAAAAGACTCTCTTTTCCAAGTTTTAATGATAATACTAGTGAAGGCAAATTGGAAAAAGCAAGCCCCTGATGCAAAAGTTTGGAGTAGTAGCTATTAGGTTGAGTAAGTATAAATATTTTTAAAATAGCTAAATATCCTGGCAGCACCTAGGATAGACACATACAGTTTAATGTTTTCTTTCCTCTGCTGCCTTCCTGCAGATTGGCTTTGATTCACATCTGGGTTATTTCATGAAACTGCATTGGGGAAACAATTTGAGTGCCCAACTGGCTAATAATGCTGGTACTTAATTTCAGACACTAAAACTATTTGGAATTTAAATGTCCATTATCATTACCTTGGGCAAATGTAAAACTTGCATCATCACCCTCTTTGGCAAGATTACTTTTGTTTTACAAAGTTGAATCTGAGTCTCAATGCTTTACAAATTAGCTATGTACTTTTTGACAAACATTGTAATCATTCATGGTCAAAGTGTATGGACCACTACCTGGACTTGGAAGGCAGAGTATTGCTTCTATAACTATTACAATAATCACTTAAAAATGTAGCATTTGCAAAGTGGCTGAACACTAAACATGTTAGATTCAGCTATCTCCATTTCATGTACATGGGAATGCAGGTCACAGAGATAGAAAGTGACAAAACCAGTATTATACTTGGACCCACCTTCATACAAGTACTGTCATGCACCTCAGAAGTCCTGCTCTAGTGGGTAAAGCTTAACTTATGCTCTTTCCTAGCAGTGGAAAAATCACTCATGTAATAAATTTGTGTCACTCTCCCCTTCCAAATTCTTATGTTGAAAATTCTAATGCCCTATATTTTGGAATGTGACTTAACTAGGAATTCGGGTCATTGAAGACACAGCTGATTAAGTAATGATGATATCATAAGCATGGGCCCTAATCTAATATGACTGTTAAAATTATTAAAAGTGAGCACATGAGCAGAAGGAGAAATGCAAAACAAACAACAACAGTATGGATGATGTGAAAACACAGGGCAAAGCCAGCCATTTACTTATCGGAGGAAGACCTGGAAGAGATTCCTCCCTCACTGCCTTCAGAAAGAACCAACTCTATCAGCATCTTAATTTGGGAATTTTAAAACTTGTCAGAATCGTGAGACAATAAAATTCTATTGCTCAAATAACCTAGGTTATTGTACTTTGTTAAGGCAGTCTGAGCAAACTCATACACATGACCTTACCAAACTATCATTTTGAATCTTCTAATTCTACTAGCCAGGAGAAAAAGAAAAGAACAACTTGATTCAGAAGAAAAAGTTCCACATTCGGGGGCATAAGGATAGGCTTTGAGATAAGGAATTTCACAATAAGGGAAGTTAATGAAAGGAGCAGAAGAAAAAAAAAGTATTTCTTCTTAATAAATGTGTTTAAGTTAGTACATTCTGTGCATGTCTTAATATATGCAAAAAGACCTTGGATGGTTCTTGATTTCTTTCAATGGGTCTAAGACTCATTATAAGGATTCCCCTAGAAATCACATGGAACCTTCTACCTCTACTCCCCTCTGCCTCCTGTTCCAGTCTGTGTTGGTCATACAGGTTGAGCAACCCAAATCTGAAGATCTGAAATCTGAAATGTTCCAAAATCTAAAACTCATAGATCACCAGCATGTTACCACAAGTGGAAAATTCTATATCATGAAACTTTGTTTCACAAACAGTTATTTAAAATATTGTAGAATATTACCTTCAGCTGTTCTGTATAGGTATGTATGGAACACAGTTGAATTTTCTGTTTAAATTTGGGTCCCATTCTAAACCTATCTCATTCTGTATATATATGCAAAGAAATTTCCATTCCAAAACACTTTGAGTCCCAAGCCAAGCATTTTGCATAAGAAATATTCAACCTCTACCTTCATTTGCTGCTACTACCTTTTGTTCAGGGCCAATATCCTAATTTGTACTTTAGGTATAGAAAATAAGATGAGCATGTGGACTGTAGAAAATTTGTTTTAATTTTTTTTCAATTCATAAATTAACTGAAATATTCTCAAATAAATGTCCAGAGGTTCCTTTTTTCTTTCTTTCATTCTTTTGTTCTTTCAGGGAAAAACACTCTGTTGGATTTGTAGATGATTTTTTTATGGCTTAGATATTGGTATTTTTAAAGTGGTACATGTTGCTAGATTGTGGAGTCTTGAATTTTTATTCAGTGTATTTGTTTTAGAAGCTTATAATGAGTAAAGCTAAGGATGGTTAGAAGAAGGAGCAAGAAACTCTTCTGTTCAGAGGAATTCAGTTCAAATATCCATTTAATGAAGGAAGCACTTTGTAAGTATTGGGAGAATGTATAATTTAGTTAGCTATGAAAGGAAAGGATAATTTTTTCTCAAATTCCTGCACAACCTGTTAGGTTTCTCTGCAGCTGCTGGCTGGGGGCATGGCTTTAGACAGGAAGCCATGGTGGCTGGCTAAGGGGCAGGGCATGAGCCTCCTCAAAAAGAACAGCCAATCAAAATGCTGGCAGATAAGTTCCAATAGATTGATGGATCCACCAGCCAATCTCTGGAAGGCCAATCCCATCAACTCCTCCCATTTCCCTATACTATAAAGCAGTTGCCCAGCCAGGTCAGGTCCAGCACCATTTTCCCTGCAGACCATTTCCCCTGCCCATCCTCACTTCCCATGCCTGCTCTCACTGTGGTGGCACAGGTGAATTTGGCCCAGGAGCAACAAATCCCAATAATCATCTGTGCCTGAATTTACAAGAGCACATTCTGAATTTTTTCTTATATTTTACACAACCTATTTACGGAATAGCTATCTTTTGTGGAGTTAGGCTAAATCTCATCTACCACGTGGGTGAGAGTAACCAAAGTAATGGAAGAAATTTATTGTTTTCACTCATTGAACTAGTATCTTAATCACCACTGTACCTAGTACTTGGTATGTAGCGTTAACCAAAACTAATAGATCTCATACATCAATAAATAATTACAATGCAATTTACCATAAATTCATTTTTTAAATGTATTTTCCAATAGTGTTTTCTTTAAGCTGAGATTTGGCAAAGAGAATGCAAATGCCAAAGGGAATATGGAAAGTAGTGGCTTCAGGGTAAAAATAACAAGGCTATTTCACAGTTGAAACCATACATTTCAAAAAAGAAATGTAAGTATTTGTGTTTGAACCAAAAAAGTTTCATTAATTATTGCTGCATTGCATACTTTGTATTTCTCAAGTGCAGTTACTAGTTTTGTTAATGATTCATTTAATGAATGAAGACAAAATGAGATATTTCCTGCTTTCTTGTAATAAAGTCTCATGGAGTCCTGTGGATGAGTCAAGGCCAACCTACACTAGCTATAAGCCCTTAAAAAATTCATCTGCTCAGGAAGAAAAGACCTAATCACCATGCAGTGGCCAGAGGAAACAAGTGCTATAGAGCAGGGGAAGATAAGGGTCATATGTTTGAAAGAAGAGCACATACATAAACAAACACAAAGCAAACTTAAACAAAACAAATACATAAAACTGATTCCTAAGAAGGGCCAAGAAATCCTAGTTTATAAAATGTATTCTGTATGGGAAGCAAAGAGTGACATTTCCCATGAAATGAATAAGACCTGAGTTATAAACATAAATAATACACATACATATTAGTTAATTACTGCTGAGAAATGGAAGAATATATTAATAACTCATAACTAAAACTCAGAAAACAAATTTCTAAACAATGATAGAGAATCCATCATGACACTAACCTGGTTGGATTCTCCACGCAGCACTACCAGTGGCTTTGCAGAAGTCTCCCATTGACAGTCAATATGACTTTCACTAAAGTCACTTTAGAAATTTATTCCAAATACAGTTTCCTGCTTTGGAGTGTGATTCAGAAAAGATCCCACCTGCTAATGATGAAGATGGAGAATAAGCACTAATTGTCATACAAGGGCACAAATGAGCAGAAAGAGGTCACATAAATTTGATGTGTTAAAACTAACTGTCCCCTTTCTCTACCAGCAGTGGTCTTAATATTTTAAAAAACAACAGCCATAGATATTGACCAAACAGAGGTTTGATTTTCTTGGTCTTCACCTGGGAAGAGAAGGTTCTCTAGTGAGCCTCAGGAGCCGTTTGTAAAATGTACTACATTTGTACATGATTCTCTAGGGTCATGTATCATGCCACCCCCTTAAGAGGATGAAATTCCTTATCCACTCAATCCTTTTCAACCATTGTATTTGAAGCATGTACTGTTCTCATGACAATTTTAGAAAGAAACTTCTGAGGGATTGTTTCTTTCTTTAAGTTCTGATTTTAAATCTGACTTTTGGTGTCAATTTGAATGTATAATTAGACAGAATGAGATTTATTAAGCCAATATAATAAGTAGGATTAGAGTGTTTCCTTTATTATTTCCCCAAATGATATGGGTGTAAACACAAATATTATATGATAATCTAACCCATCTATCACTACATTGAATATTTTACTGGGAATTTGATTTCTCTTAATTCTCAACTATGAAAAAATACACAAATGAAAACTAAAATCTCATGTAACACTGAATCCCAAAACATTTGTAAGGAAAAGAGTAGTTAAAGTACATAGATCTATTCTTTTCAGTGTGGATTGTATATAGCACATTAACTTACATGAAAGAAGGAAATTGGATTTAAACTTTGTATTTAGTAATGACTATTCAAGAGGAAATGTACAAAATAAGGATAAGCTACTAGAACTTTATGCATTGAATCATATTTCATGTTCCACATATCTTCCATTCTTTTTGAAGTCACTTGTTGAACACCAATAAGAAACAGGAGGAAATGTGGATGAATGACGATGGTCTCCCCTTGGAGAAACTCAGGACCCACTCCATAGTATGGAAGCTGTGTGGTTATGAGACTTCTTGACCAGTCTGTATAATTGAGGTCTATACAAAATACTAAGTGAGTGCAAAGGAAATGTAATTAAATATGAAGGACTGTAGGAATTATTTAAATTAATCCTGAAATAGGAATCTGAAACAGGAAGGTGAGTGTTTTTGAATACTCCCGGAAACACACTACAAATTCTTAACTATTTCTTACATAATCTAGTAGATTGTTTCCATTAAGGCACAAAAATAATAGATAGATTTTTTTTTCTTCATTCAAATTTCAGTCTACCATAATTTTCTAGGCAATTCATTCTTTCATTGGTGATTTGGTTCCTTTTATCATGTGGTTTTGTGTATTTCCATGGCCTTTGCGGCAGGGATGAAATGAACATAAAGTTGAACCCTGAGTCTGCTTTCTGTGTTCTATATTATCATGATTAAGCCTCTAAACTTTCATATCTCTGTTTTAATTGTTGTAATTATAAAAACGAGTTCTTATTGCTGAAGCATCTACCTTAGCCTCTAAGGAATCAGTTAATAGGATGTGGCAGGTCACATTTCATTTTAGAAAGTTCCTTAAAAAAATAAAAAAAATTGGCCTTCTATGAGCCAGGATCACATCCTTAGAAATTAAGTCTCAAGTACTGTATTTCAACTAAGATAGAAAGAAAAATAAAAGTTCGCAAGGTTTATTTTCAGTGTCTTTTTGTCTCTTTTTCTCCTTCTCCTAAATATACTCAATCATTCTTCTGTCCCCAATTCTTGTTCTGTTCACTGCAGCATCTGTGTTCTTCTGAAATTTATTATCTAAGCAGGCTTGCTTACAGAGTGCCCCAAAATTCTTCAGATTTTACGCCTTGATCTTTCTCTTCCCTGGTCAAAATTTATATGTCTTAACTTTCATAACATCTTTGCCTTTCTGAATCACTATGTTAAATCAAAATAATAAGCTAACAGAATGATTACAAATGTATGTTCTTAATCATCATATTTGTGATAGTCTGTATATCATTCTTCTCAATGTACAGTTGCATTTAATCTATGAATTCCAATACCTTAAACTATTTAGTTCAAGGGATGTTTTATTTGGAAAGGAGTGATTATTTGTCACTCAGCAATTCGGACCATGGAGAAAAATCTAACCCCACAAAGGGCTTGCTTATTCCTATTGGTCAATATTTATGAAATGGGAGAAATGTGAAGTTACTACTAAGATATATATTAGAAAAAAAGTACATTGATTTTTAAAAATAGCATTACTTACATAATTTAACTCAAACTGATGGTCTTTGAAAGTTTTGGTACATCTCTTTAATCTATTCCAGAATATTTAGGTTTATTTTCATTTTATTTCAATTGGAGAATTTGGAGTGTCCTCTTAAAGTGAGAATACCACAGATCTATTAGTAATAGGATGATAAGAAAAGGAGAGTTACTTAGGATTTCCTCTTAATTACACTTCTGTTTATATAAAAAACTATTGCAAAAATTTAGTTAAAATGTGAAAGTGACATTATTGACCCTTAATTTGAGCTGATTTTACAGTGATACTAACATTTTTTAAAGCTATATTTTTTAAAAATATGGGATTTATTCTCAGATTCAACATTGTGCTCTCTGGAAACTTCAGGCTTATTATTATTGTAAAAGCTAGTGTAATAAAAATAACTTGATTTCTATTCTGTGACTCAAAGAAAGGCCCTGGAATTGAGACTCCCTATCTGCTAGTCTTATTTCAAATATCCAGTCTCCGTGGCCATAGGGAAGGAGCACTATAAATTACATAACATATTCCAGCCTAGGATAAGAAAGTAGAGGTGGTCTTACTAGCAGACAGAGCATGGGGTGGGGGTTTGGGATAGATGCAAAAAAATGATGCAATACTCAGGTAAAGAAAAGGAATACAGCCCAGAATGGTGGGGTTCACCTGTAACCCCAGAAATTCAGGAGGGTAAGGCAGGAAGATCTCAAGTTCAATGCCAGCCTTAGCAGCTTTGGGAGAACCTGTCTCAAAATGAAATATAATAAGGGCTGGGGATGTGACTCAGTGTTAAGCACCCCCAGGTTCAATCCCTGGTACCAAAAAAAAAAAAAAAAAAGAATAGAAACATATGATGCAAAATCAACTTACCAATGTCCATAGTAGCTTATTAGCTCAATTATGTGGTATAGCTCAATACATGTGGTATAACATGTGATACTCATCTTTTATCACTGTAGTCTAAAGTAGGGCTGCAAATTAATTAAGCTTAGTAATAGTGGAAAGGATTATAGCTTAGATACCCCCTTCAGTGAATCACAGCTACAGGTTTAAAGGTCAAAACCAAAATAAAACAATAAATCCCCATGTTATCAAACTGTCAAATAACCAGCTTTCTTCCACAATATATTAAGGCATTAAATTTGTGTCTACTATAATGTTTCCCAATTAAAAAGAATAATTATGTTTAACATTGTAGACCTAATAAAACCTAGGCTTCTGCCTTAAAAAGTGGTGGAAATGGTTTTGTTCTATTAATACTTGACTACACAATTGAACACATTTATTTATCTCTGTTGACACTTTCCCATTTCCCCACTCCAAATGACTTTGGGTCATAAAGCAAACATTTTTGCCAAAAAAAAAAAAAATTCCTAATGTTACAACTGCTGAAAAAAAATGAAGACTCAAATGTCCTTGTACAGCTCATCAATAATGATTATGACTGGAAGTGCTAAATGGTTGTCTACAAGAGAATTTGGAAATGAAAAACAAAAACATTTCAAATCTACAGTGATATTTTAATGAGAAGTAGCAGGAATTCCAAAGGGGAACACATGACTATGCATGTCGCTGGTGCATTTTTAATGGCCACGTGCGTAGTGTAGAAAATCTACTTGAATGAAATGATCATATTGCCATTGTCCATTGTTTTAGAAAAATCAATGAATGAAATGGACCAGTCAGTAGAGTGTCAAATACAGTTTTTATTTTAAGTTGTAGGGATTTTGTGGCTAAAGAAATTTTTAAAACATACACAATTGTGAACAAGGATGAATTAGATTATCTGATTTTCCAGTAGAAGCAGACTTTCTCAACTCTCACTTAAAAAGGATAATCTATGAGTTAACTCATGCTCTTCCTGCAGTTTGTGGTTCATAGATGTGTCTCTTATCTAGTACATTAATGTATCACTAAACCAATTTAGTGATCCTTCAGGAGGTCAGATAGACATTGGGCTCTGTGTTGGTACGGCAGGGCAGTGAGGCTGACACAGAGGACTTTGAATTGAAGGAGGCAGCCCAAAAGCCTGGAACAGTAATGCCTCTTTATGGAAGAATGGTATTTCCCAGCTCATAGATTTCTGCCTTATTTTCCTGTAAATGTAAATCAGAATTAAGAAGGAGGGAGAGTATGACCTCCAATGTTTACACTAATTTGTAGTACAAGATGCATTTTTAAAGAGAGAAGGGCAAACCCCAAATGATCTGAGGTTTACTTTTGCGTGCCAAGCCAGCACTATTAATTGGCGTCTTCTGCGAACTCAGAACCTTTCCGATGCAAAGCCTCTCTGGAAATTTCAAGAGTAGGCTTTTGTGCCTCTTCTCTGGAAGTTCCCATTTCAAGTCTTGCCTGGAAGTGACTGAAGAACTGATTCCTGTTGATGTTGCACTACATCTCTTTCTCTGTTTTCCCATCTGTAACCAGAATTCATGAAACTAATTTAAGAACAGCAATGAAAACAACAAAAAACCAAAGTAACAGCTATTATTCAATACAAAAACTTCTATCATGCTGATGTTTTATGCACTATTTTATCTTCTCAAGAGTGTGTGCTTGGGCATGTTATTGGAGCATGTATGTGTCTAATCCTAGCTGTGAAGTTTCCTCTGGTTTGCTTGCTCAGTCATTTCTTTACATAAGAAAGCTTTCAAATTCCTGTCTTCTGAAATCACACCAAGGTAGAGGAAACCAGATTCCCTGCAGTGACAGCAGCACCTTCAAACCTGGCCTGCACTGCCTTTGTATAGATGATTCCTAACTGTTTGGAGCTCCAGTAGACTAGGTAATGAAAGGGAGGGATTAGAATTCTTTCTAGCACCTGTTTGCCTATGGCTTTGCTATGGAAATTAAGCTAGGAATTTATTCTACAAGTCTGGAAACTGAAGTTTAAATTTACCCAATTCTGAAATGCATGGAGAATATAAAGGCTTTTCCAATTTCCCTTTCACTAAAAGGTTTTATTACTCCGTGATGGTGTCCTCAGGGGAAATGCTGTCATAAACCCTTTGAGATCCGTCAGGAACTGGAAAATTTTACTGATGGATAACCCAATGTGCACAGAAGCACATTTGTTCTCATTATTGGGAAGATGTGGATGAGGAGGGAGCTGAAGAGAGGTGACAGTTGGAGGATAGGCATGGGGTACGTATTACAAGTGACTTGGTAAGTGGATAACAAATTTGGGGCATTGTACATTATGATTTCTTTAATAATTCTGTGAAACAAACATTTCTGGTAGTAAATGAAGATGTGTCTGTGTGTGTGTGTGTGTGAGAGAGAGAGAGAGAGAGGAGAGAAATGAGAAATGAAAGACACAGAGTAATGACTCCATCAGTCATATTTGTAATGCTGAGATCTCATCCCTTTAAGAAACAGATCCTCGGACAGGTATTTGCAAGAGGTAGTTTATTTTGGGAAATTCTCAGGACATAGTTTATGGACCTAGAACAATGTGTCCAACATGGAGAAAAGCCAATTCAAAGATGCATCAAGGACCTAGTCCTCCACCATGGGCCATCAGTTTTATTCTGTTGAGACACTGAAAGATCCAAGGAAAATATGTACCTCAGAATTATCATTACAGACAGGAGAGGATTTATACCAGCTTCTGTCCCTTATTGGTCAAAGATTTCTTCCTAGCTTGCTAACTCTTTTACTTCCAAATTTGTTCATGTATCAATCTGGTTGGGTGGATTCCTGGAGATAGTCTATGCAGGGAAAAGAGTTAGACATACATTGCAATGAATGTTAGGTGATGTAAGGACACTCCAGTATCCTACTGCCTCAGTGATGCCTGAAGTCAAAGGGTAAAGTGATAGGATTTGAGATTGAGCAGACACAGTCAGAGTCCTCATAGAAAATGAGTAGTGCAAATGGGATACAATAATTTGAAGAAGTTCTGTTTACAAAGATTTACAGCAGGACCAAAAAATCGAACAGCAAGGGGACGTTTGTCACAATCGAACACCACCTCCTTGGAAATGACTAGGCAGCAAGAGATGAGTAGGTTTAGTTTTCTCTAGAGAAGCAGTAGCTTTCCAACAAGGTCATCTAGCAGTGGACTGTGTGGCTAGGAAGAAGCCAAAAAAGAAATAGCTCTGCTGTGACCCTCAGCATCCAACGGGGGTTCCCAATCATTGAAACTACAAACTTAGATGGCACGGAGACCAGTTGATGTGATCTTTACCTTAGCTTTCTGAGGCAGAGGGCAGGATGGAGAAGACTAGACAGCAGAGCCAGAGTGTCGGGGGTGGCACCCAGGGCCCATGCCATACAGGCAGCTTTAAGATGGCGGCTGGCAACTGGCCCAACCAAGTCAGCTGACCTCTTGTTGTTTCTGGTTCTTGTGCTTGCAACATCTGACCACCTAGGGACAACCAATAGGAGCCAATAGCAGAGTTTTCTTCCTCATAGCGACAGCCTTCGGATCGGTTCATTTTTACTATATAAGCAGTGTAACTTCCTGAATAAAGAAGAAGAGATCTCCACAAGCAACAAGTATGTACACGTCGTTATTGCCGCCTCGCCAGTCGAGGGGACAACGACACCAGAGAAGCATGCTAAAGCAATCCAGCTTGATGAGTCAATGGAAACATTTAATTCAATATCAAATACCAATCTTCAGTGATCTTAACTAATTCTACTGATGACAAGTCTGCTTGGGACTAAGCCTGGTTTTGTACATTTAATAAGTACCTTTTCTTGTCTTGATCATTCAGGGAAAATAGCAATTTTATAAGATAACGAAGTTTATCCACCCACCCTTAATATTATAGCTCTGAAATAATTACTGCAATTTAAGATTTGGTGTATTGGTATGAGAATGCTTGGTAAATTGAATCACCTATTATGCACACATTATATCATGAAAATTTACTTACTATTAAAGTTATCTACTTATATTAATAAATAGTTTTTAAAATATTTAATATACTATCTAATTCTTTTTTTAAGAGAGAGGGACAGTGAGGGAGAGAGAGAAAGTCAGAATCAATTTTATTTAGTTTTTCATGTGGCTTTTGTTGTTCCCAGACTTCATTGTGTACGTGGTACTGGGGTTTGAACCCACGTACTTACACATGCCAGGCAAGCACCATAACTGCTGAGCCACTGCCCCAGTCCCATATACTATCTAATTCAAAGATTATTGATTGTTGCACATTTGGGTTTTGATCTTTCCTCAATTGAATTAGAATTTATTGTGTACCTAGTAAAAGAGAGAAAAATACTTTCCTACATTAATCTTACATTAATAAATGCTGCAGACTGAGGGAGGAGCAACGATTACCCTAAATTTATGTTTAAAATTCTGAAAGAAGATCACTGGGACCAGAATATAAATAACAAGAGAGAAAGAAGGTGATGGGCCTCACAGAAAGTCAGGACTGGATTATATAGAGCATCCTTGAAATTTCATGTCAGTGCTGATGTAAAACCACCAAGAGATTTTTGAATACAGGAATGATATTATCAGGATTGAATTTTTAAAAGATTGCTTTGTTGTTGGTTGGAAAGAGTAGAGGAACCCAATAGATTCAGGGACACAGCAAAATAGCTATCACTGGTGCCTATACATCTTCCTACATAAAATATAAGAATTCCTGATTGGGGACATGATAGAGGAAATTGGAGTGAACCTGAAAGTCCGAGGAAGTTATTCAGGAAGAAAATTGCATCATTTAAGCCAAAAAAGAAAAAAGACTTTTAATCTGCTGTTTCCTGGATATAAAAGAGAATATAGTTGTGAGGAAATTGATAGAATGCTGTGAGAAATGTAATCTAATATCATATTCATTAAAATATTTTTCACAATAGAATTGAGTGGATAAAGTAAATGGGCTTGAACCTCCCAATATCATATTCCAGAATTATACAATGCTTTCTTCATTCCCACAGTTAAAGAAATTGTGAGGTTGAATCAAGTTTACTTAAATCCTAATAATGAAGGAAGTTTCCAGATGACATCTGTGTTGTCTATGAAGATATTTTATTAAGTCATTCAAATCCATCCATAAACTCACAGTTTATTATTTCTTATCAAATATGGGAAGACGAACTGGAGTGATGCTTTAGCCATTACAATGCTTGCCTGGCATATATGAGGACCTGGGTTTGAACCCCAGGACAGCTTACACAACTAAGTGTTGGAAAAACAACCACCAGATAAAAGAAAGAAATTTTAAGAAATTTATTCTTAAAAATCTCTCTTTTAAAATAAAGAAAGAAAGAAAAAGATAAAAATACCCAGGAAGGCATGAGTCAGTGATTGAAAACCTGACAAGACCATACAGACTCTAATTATTAGAAAAAAATTCAAAATCTTTAAATGTGTAACTGATTATAAGCTTGTGCTCTTAACTACTATATTTTTTAGCTTCATATAATTAAATGAAATTTTTAAAACAGAAATTATTATCAAGCACATAATAAATACCCCATGAGTGTATAATCTGTGCAAACTATATTTTGCTAAAACAAATTCCTTTACATTCATGCTATTTTCTTTAATTCCAAGTGATGCACACCCCATGATCCTTTAAATGTTTTATATGCCTTTACACCCTACATGTATAATTTTTCTATATCTCATCTACCATATAGCCAAGCTTACAATGTACTTACTAAGCCAAGTGATAGATTTGTTGGTTGAACATGTGTGTATTTGCTTATTTTATTTGTACTCTAATTAGGTAGTCATGTAAAACAAATGTGTGTAAAAGTCCTTTTTAGTCATTGATCTCATAAACATCTATGCACACACACAAAACATTTAAAAGCAAATTTTGCTTATAGAACCTGAATAGCACCTGAAATTTTAAAAGAAATTAAAAATATTAAAGCCAACGGCAATCCCATAACTGTGACATTCTCGTCTCCACTTTTCAAAATAAGGAAACTGGAGCTTTGCTTTTTATTTCCTACATCCTCCACCCATCAGATCCTTTTGCAGCACATTTCCACATCTTAAGAAAAACCATGTATTACATTTTCTGAGAAGTCATCTAAAAACAGTTCCTAGAATAGTAAGACCCATTTTATTTCAAAGATGGTACTATCGCACCAAAACAAGAGCATATCTGTTTGTGTAGTCTAAATCTAACACTCTTGTAAAGCTTATCATTCAAGAAGGAAGCTGAAGCAGAATGTTTGAGAGAATATAAACATCACTCCAGATTCATAAGATACAGAGAATATTTGACTCAACCCTTTGGAATACCAGCATGTCCTCTTGTGTTCTGTTGAAAATACAAATCTCCAGGTTGCTTAACATAAGAACATTTCAGCAGAGTTAAAACACTCTCTATTTCTCCGCACAATCTGGGAATTACCTTCCTCTCCTGCCCAAGAACTCCTGGTTTGCACATTACACATTTCTACTTACTTGACATCTAATGTTTTGCAATTTCATACATGAAAATGATAATCTTTCATACTGTACTCTTAACTATTTATATCTTTTTTGAAAATAAAGCAGTTCAAAGTGAGTATTTTAGGGACTGGGTGTAGTTCAGAAGTAGAGTGCTTGCCTGGTGTGTGCATAGCACTAAATGCAAGCACCACAGACAAGAAGAAAAAGAAAGAAAATTAGTATTTTGACATAGAGGCAAAAATAACATAAGGATGTCCTGAACCTTAATATATATATTTTTATGTTCCTTAAAGGAAATATAAAATGTTGCCTCCATGGTGTGAGGAAAATAATTGGCAGATGAAAAGGAATATACTGACAGGAAAAGAGATGGGAAGGGATGAAAGGAGAAGAGAAGAAAGGAAAAAAAATCTGCTCTAAATTCCCTCAGATTCAACATAAGCACAGACTCTAAATTAAGGTGGGTGTAGAAAATGATGCTTTGATTTCAAATGTGGCCTCAGTTCTTTGTTGATACTTATCAACTGGTTGACATAGGGCAAATGAACAAAGTCTCTGAATTTGAATTATCTACTCTAAATTATAAATGCAAGAATAGTGTTTTCTTCTGAATTGGGAGTTGTTTAAAAACCTGTTTCCAGGTTATGGAAAGTATACAACACTTGGTGACCCTGCAATAATTATATGTGGAGTTAATAAAAATAATTCCATGTATTTCAAAGTCTGGTACATAGTAAACATTCACTAAATTGGTGGTATTCTAACATTGCTCTGATTCAGTGTTTCTACTAAGTAATAAGTCTTGAAGTTCCCTGTACTTCCTGTGAGATTGACTGCACTTCCAGCTACATTAATCTTTGCCTCATGGATCATTTTAAGGCTAGAGGAAAGATCTCCTTATCTCTTTATGTCACATTCTTTAAGTTGTTAATAATTCAGCTTTACTTGAGATACAGAAAGAAGATGATCAAAACCAATTAAATAAAGGTTACATAATTGATTCTTCTACTTAACCTCAGCATCATAAAACTGTTTCTTGAAACTATTTGGCAAACCTAGAGTAAGACGTTGAGTGAGTGGAGGAATCTTCTTCCAGCAAACTACATCCCTGCACACTATAAGAATTAAAGGTGCCTGCCTGTTGGATCTCCCTCAATCAAGGCAGTAACAAAGATGAAATCAGTTCTGGTTTAATTGGTTGGTGAGGTAAGGAGGGAAACAACATGAGGAGGTCACCTCAAGGTGACATATTCTGAAGGTGAGAGCAGTTACATGAAATTAGAGTCATATTTCTTCTATCTTTCCAGAGCTATGAATTCCATGGGAAGAGCCATAGCAATCACCTACATCAGAAAGTCTAATTTTACAGTCTCATTTTGTCCAGGATGGGGTAAGAGTGATGTCAGAGGTAAATGAGAATGTGAATAGAAGAAACTGAAGAGCATCAGCAGACATTTGTGGAGTTGACTGTCAGCTCCCACAGCCCAAATCCTGCCAGTATAGCATGCCACACACACACACACACACACACACACACACACACACACACACACAGAGTAACAAAGTCAGTTGCAGGAAGATAACAGAATTCATAGAAATAGATATAGCTCCAAGACCCCTTCCTTCCCATTCAAAGTATTTATAATAATGGGATCCAAGTGAAGATAGAAATTGCCCCTACAATATTCCAAATTGCCCACCACTAAACAAAGATCCTCTCCTCTCTTTCCCTTACCATTCCTTCTTCTTTTCCCCATCCTGTCCTCCAAATCACTCTTCTTTTCTTCTCTTTCTTTTTTTTTCTATTTTTTTCTATTCATACTTCTTCTTTTACGCTAAAACAATTTCCTTCTGACACCACAGTTACCTTCTTTGTTGGGAATCAGATGCCAAATGACAGAGATTCTCAGAAGAGAGATTTTTTCCCCCTAAGTTTCTGAAATCACAGTTTTCCTGGCAGATACTAAGCTCATAAACCTCTAAAAATGATGAAAGTTGTGGTGCAATGTTCATAATAGGGGAAATCAAAGATTAAAGTTGGATTCCTATACAGCACTGTTGGAGTCTTTTATGGAGATTTGCTTAGAGACAGACAGGATATTGTTGATTTAGATGTTATGGGAAGGTCACATGTTTAAAATCTTTCTCCCACACATTAAAAAAAACCACAAAAAAATGTCTTGTTGAAGCTCAGTTTCCAATACCTCAGAAAGTTCTATCTCCTTACTTCTCCAATCCCTTGGCACATTCTTACTACCTCAAGAGCCACCAAAAACCAGCAGCTGCTTAAGATGGAATTCACAGACAGCTGTTGGGGATAGTTTTCAACCACAAAGAAATGCAAGTTGAAAAGTTCACAACCAAGTTTTTCCCATTCTCAAAAATGGAGGCTGCTGTACTTACAACAATCATACAGAGCGGATCATTATGCCATTTTTCTAATGGATTTTTTGCTTTTTCTGGTTAATTTTTAAAATTTCTTATATATTCTGGATATTAGTTTATCGTTGCTTTGCATATTTTTTGTTCCATTCTGAGGATTGCCTCTTAATTCTGTGGATTATTTTCTTTGCTGAGCAGAAGATTCTTCTTTGATATAATCCCATTTATTTATTGTTACTTTTGTTCCTGTACTTTTGGGGTATTATTATTTCATTCATTTATTATTTTTTTTGCCACTACCAATATCTTGAATTGTTTCCCCAGTGTTTACTTGAGATAATTTATCATTTAAGACTTACATTTTAGGTCTTTTATCCATTTTGTGACGATTTACCTTATTTGTCATGAAATAAAATTTTGCTGTTGAAATCTCTTGGTTGATTCAAGACAAATTTTTTCCTGTCTTACTTGGCTTTACAAAAAAATAAAATAAATATAGCTAAGAGATATCTCAACAGCTGGATGAAATGGCTTTTAACATATAAGAACAATTCCAGAATTTTTTTATTAAAATAAAGGGGAAAAAACATTTGTCAGAAAATAAAAATTCATGTAGCAGATGATCACTAGATAATGAAGAATTTTGTTTGAAAGTGGGGAAAACTCAAATGTCAAACAGCAAATTAGCATTTTTTAAGGACATATTGCTTAACTGTGGTGAAGTTGCTTGGATTTTAATTCCCTGTTATTGAAAATATAAATAAGACCATTTTTTAAGTTTAAAAATGTTGAAATAAGTAGAAAATAGAAAAAATATATCCTGTAACTATAATTAAAATTCTTGTAGACAGGTTAGGCTAAATTATCTGCAGTTAAAAATGTAAAATAATGTTTGAAGACTTTAAAAGATGTTCATGATATATCAAGACAAATAAAATACAAATTATTTTATTTTATAATCATACCTGTGTATGTGCATATATTCACCATGAAACAAATAATGCTTTGTTTTATTGTTGGTAGATTTTAGGAGTAGGTACTTATTGTCTTTTGTATTTGCTTTCTCTTTAAAATATATCTTGGTATCAAAATCCTTTAAAAGCAAAGAAGCAACTCAAGATACCAGTAGAAATGTGTCTTTAGCTGAAACCAAGAGTCCAGTTGGATTTTTCTACCTTTGGTGGATCTTTGGATTCAGGGTCCCTTGTTGGATTCAGTACATGATTTGTACACAAGTCAACAGTACTCATTTGGGTTGTTTTTTTGGAAGTGGAATATTTGGAAGTCAGATTGGGGTGCAGTGAGACAGAGAAAAACAATTACAACAACAACAAAATGATATATATGTATGTATGTAAATATATATATATATATATACTAGTCAGGTTTGTCTACGGGATCAGAATCAACAGGATATTATGCATATATATCATAAATCCATATATAGAGATTTATTACATTTTATATATTATTATCCAGGGAGCTAGAGGAACCAGTGTAGTAGCTGCATGGTCCAGGATGATAAAACCTCAGAATAAAGGGTCAACAAAGTTACCCCAGTCTGGACCCAAGACCTGGAAATGCAGAATCACTGGGATGAGTGCACTTGGAAAGAGTAAAGGAATTGGAGTCAGATATCCTCAGAAGGTTAGAGAAAAAATAAATAATCCATTCGATTCAAGAAGAGTTGGACTTGCATCTACTACTACTTCCTTCTTCTCCTGGCATTTATTCCATCCAAGCCTCCAACCTATTGGACAATGTTGCAGGCTCTGTTGGGTCTCTGCTTGAGTTCCCTATCCCATATGCCTAACATTCCTAGAAGTGCCATCATTGACATACCCAGAAGAAAATTAATTATAGGCATATTTTTGATCTAATCAAGTTGATGATTCAGATTAACCATTATTAAGGGTATGTTAATAAATGGGTCATTATTTTAGACAAAGCTCAGGTGCATTGAAGGCACATTTGAAACTGTCATCAGGAGGTGAGCATGCTCTGATATCTCTCCGCCAATGTCCATTCCTCATTGATTGGGGATCACTCCAGGGTCACTTCCAATCTGTGCACCACAGAATGTCCTTACTGACTAGCAGGGGAAATGCAAGGAGCACTGAGAGAATCCTCTTCTTAGTCTGCTAAAGTGTATGCATTAATAAATGAATAAGCTGTTAAGCAAGAGGAAATATTCCTGCATCAGAGATGATGGGGAGGTGGCAGGCTGACTGTGTTTGTCAGTTCTGCTGCCGGCTAATTTCATGGACTTGGGCAAGAACTGAACACCTCTGGGTCTTGTACTTTCCTTTCTGGTACATGAACAACATTTCCTACCATCTTATCCTACAGTGCACCAATGGCTTCCTGTTTTATCAAAATGGCAATCTAAAACAAGACTCCTATTTTTCAGTTCCATTTTCCAACAAGGATTGGAAAAATACAGATCACAAATTTAAAAGTTAATTTAAAATGTGTGTTGGGTACAGAACCAGGGTAAATAGGATCTCCCCAATTTCTTAGAATTTCCTAATTTCATATTCTCTGACAGTAAGAGAATTATCACTTCAGGTCCAAAACATTAGTGTTTTGGTCTCAGCAGATTGGCAGCAGTTAGTTAAGATCTCTGGTCTATATATGTATATATATTTTCTCTTGTTAATATTTCTGTAATAAAAAGCTTATTCCAAGAGTGATATTTCTGATGCTTGCACCTAGTGGACAACATTGTTAGTTCCATTTGTCCTCTGCAGGGGGAGAATGTGACCCTCAAATCTTTGGGGAAGCCTCCAGCTTTCTTCCCTCCAGGATTCTCTGAATTGGCTGCCTTTCCTGTCTCACTCCCAAGCTCCTTTTTGCACGTGCAGCCACACTCACCACATTGGGGCGCAGCTCATCTCTCAGGGCTGGCGGGCTGCCAACACTGCTTTGAACTGTGGAAAATCTGAGAAGTGCTTGATAGCTTTTTATATAGCTTGGTTTGATACCAATAACTCTTGAGTGTGGATGTCAAGGCAACGAAACTGCAGCTCACAAAGAAAGAAAAATAATAATAAAATAAATCCCTTAAGATTAGAAGTGAATAATCTGTGAAATGCTGGGCAGAATTTTCCTATTGTTTCTCAGAGTATTTCTCAGGGGACCCTTGTTAATTAGGTTCAGGACCAAGAAGTGAATCTGTCGTCAAGTCACTATTCCCCTGAATGCATAACAAATTGCTCACATAAACTGTCCCCAAATCTCATCCTCTCTCACTTCCCTCCTCCAGGAACTTGAAAGCATCACACTGTTATAATAGCCGCAGTTTCATTAAGTGAGAAAAACAATTTGACTTTTTTTGAAAATTTTAAAATATTTATGAAAACAGGATTTGGGGCAGGAATGAACAGAACCTTTGAACATGTCTGTTGAATTAATAGCTTCAGCACTGCGTATGGTTGGACAAGCAAGGAGGTAGGTGGGGCCAAGGTGGGAACAGTGGCTACATCCAGGTTTATACAAGATATTTGCACACCTTCCTATGAGGAGAAGCTGCTAAAAAAAAAACTGATTCTGAGGCTTTCACTCTGTTTCTGAAATCACAGCTTCCACAACAGAATCAGCACTTGGTTGGTGTGAATTTTCTCCCCAAAAGGAGCCCCAAAGAGAAAAAGCAAAAAAAGAGATGCATAGATGAACTGTAAATAAATGGATTCATGCCAAAAAAAAAAATCAGTATAATCATCAGTCCTTGATGCTTAAAAGAGCAGGGAAAGAAGTTCTTAGAGTCAACTTTACATGGGGGAGAACAATGTCAATTCAAAATAATTGGAATTTATTACCATAAACGAATAGAATGGGCATGTGCTTTCTCATTCCCTCCTTAACCTTACTTTTATTTTCGTTATTTCTATCAAAGTATAAAAGGAAATCTATGTCTAATTAAATTGCAAACTGTCTTGGGTAATTTTGCAAATTGCATTCAATCTGTGATACTGGAATTTTAAAATATTTCCCAGGATTGCCAACTGCACCCTTATTCTCGCACCATTAAGCGCTCTTCTGATTCATTTCTTTTGACGCTTACCTGTGACTGCCCAGTAAAAGCACACCACTGGATGTAGAGCTTCATACTGTGGATTCGATTGTGTCCTCCTAAAGTCCAGAAGCTATGAGCCCCCTCAATGTCAAAATGTGACCTGATTGGAAGAAGGATATTTACAGAGGTAACCAATTTATAGCAATCATTGCTGTGAACCCTAATCCAGTATGACTGGGGTCCTTGTAACGTGGATGTAGGCATGCTTACCCAGAGTATACCATTTCAACATTCAGACACCCCTACCCCAGCCAAGGAGAGTCTTCTAGCCGAGCCTTCCCTTACTTAGAGGGAAGCAACCCTGCCAAACACCTTGATTTTATACTTCTGGCCTCTAGAGCAGTAGTGGCAATATGTTATCAATATCTAAATCACCAAGTTTAGGAACTTTTTGTAACAGCTCTGAAACACTAATTAATCTAATGGCATTAAGAATAGTTCAAAGGCCAGAGGAAGAGTTCAGATAGAGAAATGGGAAGTAGAGTAGAATAACAGATTTAGTTCTCTCAAAATAATAACTACTGATCTTCCCTAACTTTTAGATGTTTTCTTTTTTTAAACCAGGAATTGAACACACAGGAGTGTTTAGTCCCTTACTCCCTTAGCCATATCCTCAGTCCTTTTAAATATTTTATTTTGAGATAGAGTCTTGGTAAATTGCTTAGAGTTTTGCAAATTTGCTGAGGTTGGCTTTGATCATGAGATCCTCCTGTCTCAGCCTCCTGAGTCACTTGGATTACAGGTATATACCACTGGGTTCCCAGAAAAATCATTCAGCTTTTAAAGGATGGAAGAAAATAAATTGTCCTGATTGTAAGTCGAACAGAACAATCTTATGTGTGTTTTAAAAGCCTGGGCTCTTCATTCCAATCTGTACCTACATATAATTTACATATATGTGCATACAGATATCAGAGTCCTATATTCCAAGTGTAAAATTAATCATGAAAATTACACTATTCCTTTGTACTCACTGAAATACAAAAAGTATCTCTGAAGCTCACATGTAGATTGCTGCCTGTTTTTTATCCAAAAAGAGGGGAGTTTCTAGTCTATGCCCATAAAAAAATCAAAGAGAAAAGAGATAGAGGGAGAGAAAGATAGGGGGGAAGGGGGAAGGGAAAGGAAAGAAGAGGGGAAGGGAGTAAAGAAGGAGTTCAGGAAAGAAGCCAGAAGCATTGGAACCCAATCTGAAGATGGGTTTCCTCAGGCCCTTGTTTCTACTGAAGGGCTATTGCTTTCTTACTCAAGCCTCAAAAACTTCTCTAAGTTGGCTTAAAAATCAATAATGAATCCCATACAACAGGAAGGTTCAGAGAGGCAGAGGAACATTTCCTGGCTTAGGATTTTTGGATATATGTATTTTTTCTGGTGCTTGATGTGTTGTCTAATTTTTAAAGGGATTAATATTTTATTGCTTTAAGCTTTTCATAAAAACACATCATCAATATATTTATGAGAAAATATTTATAAATTAAAAAATAAATATTGTGCACTTGAGAAGCATAGTAATTTTACTAATCAATATCATATTGCGAAACTAGATCCTGTGATATTCTTGGAAACAGTGAGCTGACATAATTACAGTCCTGTGGGCAGTACTCCTTGCTGGAGGGTATTCCTGGGGCTGACAATTTTGAGGCAGGAAGTTGTATATGAATATGAAAAAGATGACCCTTAGAATTTTTCCTTAAAACTGATAATGGTAGGAGTAGAAAGGAGGAGGGTGCCCTGAAAATTTTGCATGAGGGGTAAAGGCTGACGTTCATCGCTAGCCCTGACTCTTGGTTGAATTTGCTTCCTACACTGATAAATGCTGACTTTGGTTCTAAACCCACTTGCCAATACTGAAACAGCTTGGATGCTTTCAGCTGTCATGTTAACTCAGCCAAACTGTCATTTGCAAAAACCTTTGCAAATTTACTTTATATTGAGCCGGTAACATCTGACTAATTTCTACTAATACTGCATAGCAGCTATAACCACTTTTGCAGAGCACATTAGCCTTGTTTAACTGGCATCGTGAATAATAAATTCTAACTGCTGGGAATTGGCTTATATTCCGTATTGCTTTTTGGCATGTTTTTGGACTCAGGTACATTATTTCACACTAACGATTCTGCTAAACCCAAAGGCTTTTGTATGTTATTCTTATATCTCTACCAAATATTTTAAAGATATAATGCATCAGATTCTCTTTTCTCTTACACTCATTCTTCTAGTCAAATTGCCAGATAATAAAAATGTGCAATTACCCAACAGTTTTTTGGCAGGTCATGTGAACTGCGCCCTGGACTGATTTTTCAAATCCCCTTCAGCCCACCTCCACTCTACCTCCCTCCTTTTTCTCGGTTTCTGCGAGAATGGCCTCAAGGTCTAGGGAATTCTCAAAGCAGCATTAAAGAAGCAAGATGAAGGCAGCAGTAAGAGAGATCAGAACTTCCAACAGAATTCGAGTCGACTCTGTGCACATCTACTTGGGAAAGTGTAGAGGGCAAGCTTTCTGTTTTTTAGTTGATGATGGTGGCCTGGGAGTAAATTGGTCTGCAAACACCCTTCAAAGGGATGAAGATGGAATGAGGAAAGTCCCTACTGACAGGAATGCACATAAGAATAATTGACTAGTATTGCAACTTGGGCTACAGCAATGTGAGGGACTGAAGTCAATGATGTGCAGACTTGGGATGTCAAAAGGAGTGGACACCCATTAAAATAAGAATAAGTTCCCATGCCCATACTGGATATTAGGAGCTGGGCCACCTTCACTAATTCACTGAGTATACTCTTTCTCCCTAGTCTATGACTGCATTAATCAATTTTTAAAAGTTTTTATTTATTTATTTTTGGTAATGCGGAATAAAATCAATACCAAACTCACTTAACCACTGAACCACATCCCCAGTCCTTTTTATACTTTCTTTTGAGACAGGGTCTTGCTAAGTTGCTTAGGACCTCACTAAGTTGCTAAGGCTGCTTTGACCTTGCAACCCTCCTGTCTCAGTATCCTAACTTGTTGAGACTTGAGGTGAATGTCACCATGCTTGCTTTTCATTTTTTTAACTCCAAGTTTTCTTTAATTATTATTTGTTGGTTCATTTTAGTCTATACATGACAGTAGAATCCATTTTGACATGATTTTAAAATCATGGAATATAATGTGTTTTAATTCTGTCCCTAGTACCTGGCCTTCCCCTGCCCTTTCCCCCAACCCCTGGACCCTTCAACTAATTCTTTTAGTTTCTTTACCTGATGTTTTGACGTAGGGGACTCCCTAGTGAGGAGATAATGTTCCTTCCAGGGCCTGCTAACAATAAACAACTCCCTGGTGGGTATGCTTTGACATGCAAAGCTAACAATCAGGAGACCAATCCAGATACTTTGGCACCTGCTTTCTCTGGGTCTTTTACATTTCTGAGACATTTGCCCTTCCTTTAATCACCCCAGAACCAGGTAACAGACAACCAGAAACGCCCCTTACAAGCTGAAGTCCTTTAAAAATTTTCCACCTGAACAATCTCGCCTTACCCTGCATCACACTGCATCCCCTGGAAAGCCCTGGAAAGGCTTTCTCTCATTCATCCTCCCTATATTTCTCTGCTAAGACCCTTCCTGGTATTCCTTCCTGTGTTCCTGCACAGCGTAGCTCTTAGCTCACCCCTTCCTCTTGGGAACTGTCAGCAACAAACTCTGTTTTCAGTGACTGTCATCTCCAGATCTATTGGCCTCATCCTGTGTGAATACAACTGAAATCCCAGGGGTATTTTTAAAACAGTAACTTGTATGAGTTGGCCATCCAAGAATACCAGATATTAAGATAAAGAAAATACTTATTTCTTAAATTGTTAAATAAAAGGACAAAAGAGAAGTGTAGGAAAACAAATGGAAGCAGTCCCTCACCCCTAACTACATGATCCTTACTCTGTGGGGATGAGCCAGGATGGAGATTGTTGGCTCTAGATCTTGATTTCAAGACTTATCCCTCAGCTTGAGTTGGGTCTTGCTGAGTCGCTCATTTAATTATTTGGATTTGTCTCACATGAGAATGCTGCTGACATTGAATTCATTGGGGAACACCACAGCAATTCCATTTCCTGTCTGCAGATGAACTGGAGTCCTTGAATAAGCTGTCACACACTTCCACACTCAGGCTTTGCTTGACCCTTGTTATAATCTTTAGAAATTAGAGGGTTTGATTCTGCTGAAAATCGACTGTATTTCACAAGAAAGCCTATGCTTCCTGGAATGTCCTGTCATTATTATCCTGAGTGTAATTCAGTTTTACCAAGAAGATACATGTCTGAGAAATTAAATTTGGAGCTAGTGAGTTGGAGGAAGGGGGCACATGTGGAGTGCCCATTTTGCTGGCCTGGAGCTAGACACTGGGGCTCTGCTGCCCTGATCTGGAAGCAGCATCCTAACCTTGGACTAGACCTAAGAAAATGTAACCTTGCACCAATATCCAGGACACTGGCTTCTTCCTCTCCAGCTTACAGAATGCGGCTGGCATAGCAGTGCCTGTCTTGCTTGGACGATTCTGCAAACAATTTGGAGATTAGTTCCCAGAATCTTATATCTTATCTGGAGATAGTCCTTTAAGTTTTCTTTCTTTTCTTTCTTTCTTTTTCTTTCTTTCTTTCTTTCTTTCTTTCTTTCTTTCTTTCTTTCTTTCTTTCTTCTTTCTTTCTTTCTTTCTTTCTTTTTCTTTCCTTTCTTTCTAAGAGAGAGGGACAGTGAGACAGAGAGAGAGAGAGAGAAAGAGAAAGACAGAATAAATTTTATTCAGTTTTTCATGTGGCCTTCATTGCTCAAACACTTTGTTGTGTATGTGGTGCTGAGATTTGAACCTATGTACTCACACATGCCAGGCAAGTGTCATAACCATTGAACAACCATTCCATCCCCTTGTTCAGCTTTCCTAAAAATAGTGTGTTCACCAAAATTTCTGCCTTACCTTAAATCTCTTTGTACTCTGATGAAATCCTAGGCTGAGGTCCAGAAATACAAGACCTATTTAAAAGTGAGGCTGGATCAAGAGAACAGGGGATGAGGAGAGTTCTTGAGGTCCCAGGGGGTCTGAGCACTGCTAGGGAAGTACGAACTCAGAATTCCATCTGGGATGACAGCCCTCCCTAAGGTGACAGCTTTGCTAGGAGAAATTAAATCCTGAGATATACTAAGGTGTGCATGCAACAAGAAGACCCCAAGCCGAATCAGATTGCAAGCTTGAGTCAGACTCCCACTAACTTTCTGGGAAGAGAAAGGTAATTTTCACATGCCAGTCCTATGTACCTCACCCTTTCCTGCGCTACAAGTTATCTAGCACATGCATTCTTAAAAATATTAAACATTCTGGGTGCTCCAAAGAAAAAACATGAAAATAGAACAAGACCAAGAAAAGCTTTCTTCAGTAGTGCAGACATCAACAACTGAACTGGGAGGCAGGAAAATGAATCTGGAAAGTTCTCAGCTTGGGAACCTACTCTAAGGCCATTATTGTTCTCTCAGCACCGTGGGAGGGAGGGGAAACTTCTTTCTGAACAGGATCTGCAAGTTACAAGCCACAGTGTGAGCAGGGTCACTGAGAAAGCTCCATTCCTGACATCTCACCAAATGAGCCTGCTTTGACTACCGCTAGAGTGTCACAGGAGAGGGAAGCTCCATTCCCCAGCCTGGGAATCTTTGATGAGACTCGACAGTAGACTAAGTGTGGGAGAGGAGCAAGAACATGGAGACAAGACTTTGACTTGGAGCATCGGTGAATCCCAAGCCAAGAATGCAGCAGGATCACTAGGGAAAGCCCACAGGCACTTCAGCCTCTGCAATTCAGAAATAGATGGTGATGTGGGGGTGAAAATAAACAGCACAAGATAACAAACTCATGCAATGAAAGAGATTCCAACAGACCAAACCAAGGCAGAAACTGCTAATTCCATTTATAAAAATTTATATACTGTCCGAAAGGACCTATATTATACATAAAGACGTGTAGGGTAAAAAAAAAGGATAGGAAATGCTGGGTGCAGTGGCACACTGCTATAATTCCAGCAGCTCAGGAGGCTGAGGCAGGAGGACCGCAAATTAAAAGCTAGCCTCAGCAACTTAGCTAGGCCCTAAGCAACTTAGTGAGGCCCTGTCTCAAAGTGAAAAATAAAAAAGGCTGGGAATGTAGCTCAGTGGTTAAGCGTCCATGGGTTCAATCCCCAGTACCAAATTAAAAAAAAAAAAAAAGAAAGAAAGAAAGAAAAAAAAAATAAGAAGCATGGGAAAGACATGCCCTGTGACCCTACTGAAAGCAAAGTGAGAATTCTTATGTTAATGTCAGAATAAACAAACTTCAGAAAAAGAACTACTATGCACCATAAAAAGGAGAGTACTTAATGAGAAAGCAGTCAATTTTCCCTGAAGGTGAAATAGTTCTAAAAACTAATGCACCTCAACAACAAAGCTTTAAAATAAAGAAAGCAAAGACTGTTAGAACATAAAGAAAAAAAATTCACAACTGTAGTTGGAGACTTTTATACTTTTCTCTCAGTAATTGATGAAAAAAAGTAGTCAGAAAATCAGTAAAGGATATCTAAGACAGGAATAACACTATCAAGCTATTCAAACTATTACACTAATAGGAAACTCCACATACAATATGAGAAATACAAATATATTCAAGTGTACTTTGAAAATTTACTAAACTATGCTATAAAGGAAACATCCATGCATTTAAAAGAATTGGAATCAAAGTGTTTTTCAAAACATAAGTTAATTAAACTCAAAAACAGTAACAGAAACAGAGTTGCAACATTCCAATATGTATACATAAAAAAAAGACCTAAAGATACTTACATACCAAGCTAGTAAATATGATGACCGAAATACAAATGGAAAGACAACGAACATCATATGTGGAACACAGCAATTACACTTAGGGGTAATATATAGAATTAAGTTCAAATATTGGAAAAAAGAAAGATCATAATCATGACTTAATTTTCCTACTGAAAAATATTAAAGAAAAAAGAGGAATATAATCCTAAATCAATCAGAAG
>PVKS010027745.1:0-27152 GCA_004027875.1 Aplodontia rufa
CTCTGCATGGTTCTCTACCTGGTTCTCTGCATGGTTCTCTACCTGGTTCTCTACCTGGTTCTCTGCATGGTTCTCTACCTGGTTCTCTGCCTGGTCCTCTGCATGGTTCTCTACCTGGTTCTCTACCTGGTGCTCTGCATGGTTTTTATAATAGTTCTGTCCTCAACTTTTTTTTTTAAAGAGAGAGGGACAGTGAGGGGAGAGAGAGAGAGAGAGAATCAATTTTATTTGGTTTTTCATTTGGTTTTCATCGCTCAGACACTTTGTTGTGTACGTGGTGCTGGGGTACGAACCCACGTCCCTGCGCATGCGAGACAAGTGTCAAAACCGCCGAGCCACCTCTCCAGCCCCTCTGTCCTAATCTTCGATTATATATCACACTTCATCTTGATTTAATAGTTGTCACCTAGTATTTGATATTGTACGCTTACTCCACTTGATTGTATTTCTTCTAATGTTTTATTGTATTAATTGGAATCATTCTTTGTTTTCCCAGCTCAGGTTTATACTTGCTCTTCTTACCCTCTTTCTCCTCTTAAGTTACCGCCACTGCCTTAAATCCAGCACCCCACATCCATCTTTTTCTTTTTACCTCGGTGTGTATTCTTATTTTCTATCTTGTCTTTCTTTCTTTTTTATTTTTCCCCCTTTCTTCTTTTCCCCAGTTTTTCTCTCCTACCCCTGTAAAGCCCCTATATAATTTATAGCAATTTTACTATATTTAGTAACTTTTTTCACCATGCCCCAGAACTTTACTACAAGGTTATACCTGGATTATAGAAGCTGTGGAGAACAGTTTCAACATGTTCTTCATTTTTCCTAAGATTGAATAGTATATGGCTTTACTCTGAAGTGACTGTAGTAAATAGAGTTTAGTGTCTAAACTCTATTTACTGAAAATATCAATACCTGGATATTAGCTCATCCTGGGGCTCTCAAGAGAAAAAAACTAACAAAATAGTCCCTTGCATAAAGGAAGTAGTGATGATCAGCTATATTGATGGGCGGGAAATATAAGCAGTATGAAAAATCAAGGGATCAAACTACCTTGTATAGGCCACAACACTTCATCCACTGATCCCATTGACACCAGAGTGGAGGAAATGTTGGAGGAAGAATTTAGAAAGTTCACTGAACTAAAAGAAGATGTAAGGAATGAACTTAGAAAATACAGGAAGTGTAAATCATTTCATTAAAGAGAAGGAAATTCTGGAAAAGAACCAAACAGAAATTCTGGAAATGAAAGACTTAGTAAACCAAATTAAAAATCCAATGGAAAGCATCAGCAGCAGATTAGACTACTTTGAAGGTAGATTTTCAGGCCTTGAAGATAAAAAAAGTATATAATCTTGAAAATAAAGTCAACAATAAAGAAAAGATGTTAAGAGACCATGACCAGTATATTCAAGAAATACTAGATAACATTGAGAGTCCAAAGTTTTTTTTTTTTCAGGGCTAAGGACCAAACTCAGGGATTTGAACGTGGTAGGCAAGCACTCGCCACTGAGCTAAATCCCCAACCCAGAGAGTCCAAATTTAATAATAATCACTGGAGAGTAGAAGAAAGCTCCAAAATACAAACTAAGGGAATGCACAATCTTTTCAATGAAATATTGGAAAACTTTCTAAATCTTAGAAATTAGATAGAAATCCAAATAAGAGAAATATAGAACTTCTAGTGGTAAGATCAAAACATATCCTCTCCAAGACACATTTTATTGAAAATGCTTAATATACAAAATAAGGAAAGAATTTTAAAAACCACAAGAAAAAATTGGAAGGTCACATTTAGAGGTAAGCCAATTTGGATTTCAACTGATTTCTCAACTCAGACCTTAAAAGCCATAAGAGTTTGGTATATATATACACCAAGGCCTGAAAAAAAATGGTTGCCAACCGAGATTACTATAACCAGCAAAATTATCCCTCAGAATTGAAATTAAAAACCTTCCATAAAGCAGAAACCAAAAATTCATAACCTATACTAACCCTATACTACAAAACAAAATATACTCAGTGAAATATTTCATGCAGAAGAAATGAAAGATAAAAATGAAAACTATCATAGGAATGCATTGCTCTAGAAGAATAATCAATTAAAGAAGAATAAAGTCTGAATTAAGCATTGAAAATAAAATGGCTGAAATAAAAATTACCTCTCTATAATAGCATTGAATGTAAATGATCTAAACTTTTCAATCAAAAGAAATAGATTGGCAGATTGGATTTAAAAATCAAGACCCAGGGGCTGGAGTGGTGGCTCAGTAGTTACAGTACTTTCTGGCATTGCAAGGATGCAGGTTCAAACCCTAGCACCATGTACACAACAAAGTGTTGGAGCAACAAAAGCCACATGAAAAATTAAATAAAATTTGATTCTCTCTCTCACCGTCCCTCTCTATTAATAAAAAGAAAAAACAAAGAAAACAAGACCCAACTATATGTTGTTTACAAGAGACTCGCCTTACATGCAAAGGCATCCACAGACTGAAGGTGAAAGGATGGGAAAAGACATACCGTATAAATTGAAACTGGAAGAAAGCAGGAGTAATTACTCTCATATCAGACAAAGCAGGCTTGAAGCCAAAAGCAATTGGAAAAAACAAAGAAGGTCATTTCATACTGGTTAAGGGTATCACCCAACAAAAAGATATAATGATTGTAAATATTTTTGCCCCAAACAGCATTGCATCTATGTGCATAAGATAAACCCTTCTCAATATAGAGAATCAAATCAACCGCAATAAATAATATTGGATGATTTCAACACAATTCTCTCATCATCAAATAGGTCATCTAGACGTGAACTAAGACTCTTCAGAACTAAAAATATATACCATTAATCAAATGGATCTACCAGACATTTATGTAATATTTCATCCATTGGCAACTGAATTCACTTTCTTCACAGAAGTACATGGAACATTCTCTAAAATCATAGCTAGATACAAAGCAAATCTTAGCAAATATAAAAAATGAAGATAGTTCCTTATATCCTATCAGATCATAATGAAATGAAATTAAAAATTGTGACAAGATAAAAAACAGAAACCATTCTAATACCTGGAATTTAAAACTTTTGAATGAGAAATGGATCACAGAAGAGATCAGAGGAGAAATTTAAAAAATGCATAGAAACAAATGAGAATAAAGATACAGCATATCAAAATCTTTGGGACAGCATGAAGGCAGTTCTAAGAGGAAATTTTATAGCAGTAAGTACCTATATTTAAAAAATAAAAAGATACCAAAAAAATAATCTAACATTACACCTCTAGACTCTAGAAAAAGAGAATAAACTAATGCCAAAATCAGTAGGAGACAGGAAATTATTAAAAATCAGAGCCAAAATTAATAAATGGAGAATTAAAAACCAAAGCAAAGAACATGAAATAAAGATTTGGTTCTTTGAAAAGATGACAAGATTGATAAACCCATAACCAAACTATCCAAAAGAAAGAGAGGGAAGATCCAAAATCAACAAATAAAAATAATTCATCCCATTAATATAGTTAGAGATGAAAAGGGAAATGTCAACAGACACCACTGAAATCCAGAGGATGCTTCGAAAGTATTTTAAAAATGTATACTCCTGTAAGCTACAAAATCTTGATGATATTTAAAATTCCCAGAGACATATGTCCTACCCAAATTTAAACATGAGGATATAGAAAACTTACAACAATACCAAACAGTGAAATTGAAGCAGCTATTACAAGATTTCCAACAAAGAAAACCCTAGGACCCAGATGAATTCTGAGTTCTATCAGACATTTAAAGAGGAACTAATGCTAATCAATCCTTCTTAAATTATTCCACAAAACAGAAAAGGCAGGAACACCGCCAAATTCCTTTCATGAAGCCAGTATCACTCTGATATCAGAACCAGACAAAGACATATCAAGGAAAGAAAACTCCAGACCAATATCCCGGATGAAAATAGATGCAAAAAAAAATCTTAATAAAATATTGGCAAATCCATACAGAAACACATTACACCATTATCAAGTGGGTTTCATCCCAGGGATGCAAGGTTGGTTCAACATGTGAAAAATAATAAATATAATTCACCCAATAAATATAGTTAAAGAAAGAGTCACTTGTTTACCTCAATAGATTCAGGAAAGTCATTTGACAAAATCCAGCATCCATTCATATTTAAAACACTATACAAACTACATATATAAAGAACTTAACACTGTAGAGGCTATATATGACAAACCAAAGGCCAGCATCATACCAAATGGAGAAATACTGAAAACATTTTTTTAAAAACAGTAATAAGATAAAGATGTCCACTGTCACCACACCTATACAACATAGACCTTGAAACTCTAGCCATAACAATCAGGTAAGAGAAAGAAATTAATGTAATACAAATAGGAAAAGAGGAAGACAAATTATCTCTGCTGATGACATAATCCTATTCTAAAAGACCTCCCCCCCCAAATAAAGCTCTACCAGAAGACTTCGAGAGATAATAAATTTAGCAAAATAGCAGGATATAAGATCGACATATATAAATCAATTACTTTCCTATACTCCAATAATGAATCTGCTGAAAAGGATCAGAAAACTATCCCACTCACAATAACCTAAAAAATAAATAAATAAATAAACTACTTAGGAATAAATCTAACCAAGGAGGTGAAAGACCTCTACAATGAAAATTATAGAACAGTGAGGAAATAAATTGAAGACCTTAGAAGATGGAAAGACTGCACATTAATATTAGTTAGAATTAATATTGTTAAAATGACTATACTACTAAAAGAGTTATACAGATTCAGTGCAATTTCCATCAAAACACCAATAATATTCTTCAGAGAACTAGAAAGAAACAGTTCTAAAATTCATATGAAAGAATAAGACCCAAAATAGCCAAGGCAGTCCTAAGCAAGAAGAGCAATATTGAAGGCATTGCAATACCAGACCTCAAATTATTCTGTGGATCTATAGTAACAGAAACAGCAGCATGGCATTGACACCCAAAAAGACATAAAGACCAGTATAATAGAAGACACCGAGAGAAAACCACACAGATCCAGTCAACTGATCCTCAGCAAAGCTGACAAAAACATGCGTTGGAGAAAAGATAATCTTTTTAACAAATGGTTCTGGGAAAACTGGACATCCATACATCATACACAGTGGAGTTTTACTTGACTATCAAGAATTGTTCTGTGGCATTTGCTGGTAAATGGATGGAATGGGGAACATGTTAACTGAAATAAGTCAGTTCCAGAAAATCAAAGACTGAATGTTTTCTCTCAAATGTGGAAACTAGAGCAAAATAAGTGGGGGAAGAGGGGTCTCCCACAAAATAGAAGCAAGATCAGTAGAGTAAAGGAAGGGAATTGTGAGAGAGGGAGGAGGGATAGGAAAAGGGAGTATGGTGAAATTATTCTGACCAAACTTTCCTATGTACATATATGAACGTACCACAGTGAATTTTAACAAAGATGTGTGTGTATATTATTATATCCACAATGCACTAATTTTTTTAAAAAAACTATAAATACATGAAAAAAGAGCAGTAGAGTAGAGGAAAGGGAGCAAAGGGAGGGAGGAGGGAAGGGAAAGGGGAAGTACTGGGGACTAAACTTGGGCAAATTATATTTCGTGCTTGTATAGTCTTGTCAAAATAAACCCAATATTTTGCATAACTATAATGTACTAACAAAAAAAAACAAAAATAATTGAAAATGTATGCAGGTATGGAGTTAAAGTATACAGAAATTTTTCCTTTTTTTTCTGTGATCAGTGTTAAAGCTGTTATTTATTTAAAATAACCTGTTACAAAATTTAGTAAGCCTCACGGTAACCACAGAGTAAAAAACCTATAGTATATACACTAAAATTAAAAAGCAAAGAACTAAAAATCAATCACAAAAGAATATAGTAAATAAGAGGAAAGGTGCAAAGGCTCTACCAAAAAACAGTAGAAATCAAGCAACAAAATGATAGAGGTAGGTTCCCTCCTATCAATTATTTGAATGTAAAATGGAGTAAATTCTCCAACTAAAAGGTCTGTGGAAGGGGCTGGAGTGGCGGTATCATGGTTACCTGCCATGCATGAGGACCCGGGTTCGAACCCCAGCACTGCATATACAACTAAGTGTTTGAGCAATGGAAACCAGATGAAAAACTAAATAAAATTGATTTTCTCTCCCCACCACCCTCCTCCTCCTCCGCCTCCTCCTCTTCCTTCTTCCTCTCTCTCTCTTTCTCTTTAAAAAAAGAAAGTCTATGAAAGAATGTATGTTAAAAAAAATAAGACCCAACTATATGCTGCCTGCAGGATATTCACTTTAGCAGTAAGGACATGCATTGACTGCAAGTGAATGGATGAAAAAAGATAGTCTATGTAAGAGTAGCTATAGTTCTATCAGATAAAAAAGACTTCAACTTGAAAACTCTGAAAAGAGAAAAGGCTATTATATAATGATAAAAGGGTCAAAACAGCAAGAAGATGTAATAATTATAATGTATATTCATACAACATTGAAGTACCTAAATTTATAAAACAGACATTAATAGATCTAAAGGGAGAGACAGACTACAATAAAAATAATAGAAGGTCAGTGTTCCACTTTCATCAGTGGAAATATCATCCACTCAGAAAGAAAATCAACAACAAAAAATCAGAGTTAAACTATGCTCTAGATCAAATGGGCCTAACAGAAATTTCCAGACCATTTCGTCCAACAGCTTCAGAATATACATTCTTCTCAAAAACACATGGAACATTCTCCAAGCTAGGTTACGTATTTAGGCCATGAAGTCATAACAAATGTAAAAATATCAAAATAATATCAAGTATCTTTTCTGATAACTATGAAACAAAACAGGAGACACTCTGAAATCTGTAAATTGAAACATGAAACATGGAAATTAAACAATACACGACTGAACATCCAGCGAGTCTTTGAAGAAACTAAAAGAGAAATTAAACCCGGGTGTGGTGGCCCATCCTTGTAATTCAAGTGACTCAGGAGGCTGAGTCAGGAGGATTGCAAGTTCAAGGCCACTTTAAGCAAATTAGCAAGACCCTCAGAAACTTAGTGAGTCCATGTCTCAAAATTAAAGAAAAGGATAGAAAAAGGACTGAGGGTGTAGCTCAGTAGTGAAGCAACCCTGGATTCAATCCCTAGTGATGAAAAAAAGAATGGAAACACAATATATCAAAGCTTATGGCATAGAAACAAAAATAATTCCAAAAGGGAAGTTCAGAGCAGTAAAACATCTGCATTGAAATACATCTCAAAAACTAAACAAATATGAAGAAACTAAATCCAAAATTAGTAGAAGAAAAAATAGCAAAGATCAGAGCAGGAATAAACAAAATAGAGACTTAAAAATTATAAACAATCAATGAAATTAAGAGTTTTTTTGGAAGGATAAAAATCAGCAAATATTTAGACTAGGAAAGAGAGAAGACTAAAACTTGTAGATGAAAATGGAAACATTACAACTGATACCACAGAAAGAGGATCACAAGAGAGTATTATGAATATTAATACACCTACAAATTAGAAAGCCTAAAAGAAATGAATAAATTTATGGACACATACAAAATACCAGAGTTTGAACCATGAAAAAAGAAAGGTTGAACAGACCAATAACAAGCAAAAGGACTGATTTTTTTTTTAAGAGAGAGAGAGAGGGACTGTTAAGAGAGAGAGAATCAATTTTATTTAGTTCTTCATGTGACTTTCGTTGCTCCAACACTTTGTTGTGTACTTGGTGCTAGGGTTCGAACCTGTGTCCTTTTGCATACCAGACAAATGTTGTGATTGCTGAGTTACTGCTCCAGCTCAATATTGATTTTTTGTAGTAAAAAGGTCTTCCATCAAAGAAAAGCCAGGATCTGATGACTTCGTTGCTGAATTCTACCATTTAAAGAAGATTGACAGTTCTTTCAAGCTATCCAAAAAAACTGAAGACAAGGGAATCCAAACTCGTTTTATGAAGCTGTTGCTCTGATTCAAAACCATATAAGGACATAACAACAAGAATGGCAACAACAACAAAAATACAAAAAAGAAAAGAGAAGAAGGAGGAAGGAAGAAGGGAAGAGAAGAAAAGAATAAATAAAACTCTAGCAAACCAAATTCAACAGCATATTAAAAAGATTGTTCACGGGCTGGAGCAGTGGCTCAGCAGTTGGAGTGCTTGCCTGGCATGTGTGAGGACCCAGGTTCAAACCCCAGCACTACATACACAACTAAGTATTTGGGAAACAAAGGCCACATGATAAACTAAATAAAATAGATTGTCTCTTTCTCCTCTCGCTCTCTTCCTTCTCTTACTCTAAAAACAAACAAAAAAATCCTTCACCATGATCAAATGGGATTTATCTCTGATACAAGGATGATTCAGTATATGCAAATCAATAAATGTGATATACTACATTAAAAGAATCAAACATAAAAACAATATGATCATTTCAATAGATGCAGAAAAAAGCATTTTATAAAATTCAACATCATTTTATGCTAAAAACTCTCACCAAGTTAAGTACAGAAGGAACGTACTTCAGCACAATAAACACCATGTGTGACAACCCGCAGCTAATAACACACTGAAGGAGGGAGCATTCAGAACTTCTGTTCTAAGATCACAATAAGACAAGAACACTCATTTTCACCATTTTTGTTGAAGACAGTACAAGAAATCCTAGCTAGAGCAATTAGGAAAGAAAAAGGAAGAAAAGGTATCCAAAATGGGGAGAAGGTAGTCAAATTGTGGGTTTTTTTTGCAGATGATATGACCATGTTTACAGAAAACCCCAAAGACTCCATGGAAAAACTGTTGGAACTAATAAACAAATATAATAAAGTTATAGGATAAAAAATCAACACACAAAAGAGGGAATTTTGAGTGTACTCACTGTAAAGTAATGATCAAAGTTTAAAATGATAGATATGAGTTGATTATTAATCAATATACACATGGATCAAAACATCATATTGTACCTCTTAAATAAGTATAGGTATTATGTGTTAATCAAAAAAGTAAAAATTCTGAAACGATAACCAAAAATAGTTGACCATGTACTCTTTTAATGTTATTTTTTTTCTGGTTTGTTTTTCCTTTATTTATTCATTTATGTGGTACTCAGGTTTGGACCTGGGACCATGTGCATGCGAGGCAAGTGCTCTAACACTTAACCACCTCTTCAACTCCTGACCATGTACCCTTGAGTGCATATATGACACATATAGTAATTAATATTCTTAAAAGTGAAATTTTAATTTGAATTTTATTAAAATTTTTCTATGAATCTTAAAATATGTTCCATGGGAAAAGTTTTCTTTGTTAAAATTAGATTACATGGATAATTGAATGTGAAAATATGAATAATTTATACCTACCAAACCAAGGAAATATATATGATTATTTTTCCATTAAAATATTTGAAATTTTCACCTCAAAAAATTAGGGTTGGATCCACCATATGACCCAGCTAACCCTCTTCTGGGTATTTTCCCAGAGGAGTTAGAGTCAGCACATTACAACAACACAGCAAAATCTATGTTCATAGCAGCTCAATTTACAATAGCTAAATTATGGAACCAACCCAGATGCCCCTCACTGGATGAATGGATCCAAAAGCTTATAAACACACATGCACTCGCGCACACACGTAAATACAATGGAGTTCTACTCAGCTATTAGAAACAATGATATTATATCCATTGAAGGTGAATGGATGGCAATGGAAGAAATCATGCTGAGTAAAGTTAGCCAATCTCAGAGAATCAAGGGCCAAATGTTTCCCTCATTTGTGGAGGCTGGAGCTCAACCCAGGCTTGGGGAAAAGGTAGATAAACTTTTGGTTTAGAACCATAGAACAAAAATGCAATATGTTAATATTTAAGAGAAACAGTTGCAAGATACTGCATAAGATATTTGAACAAGCTATACTGTATGCCTTTACAAAAACGTAAATGTTTAATCCTACTGTCAAATATTCGAAGAATAACCAGGGATGATAGGAAAGGAGGAGAAGTGGAAATGTTGGAACTGAGATAAAACAAGGTACATTCCAAGCATTTGTAAGTGTGTCGCTGTATATACTATAGTCGTGTATATAAAAATGTTCTTCATAGGTATAAGAATTATGTCACTGTACTTGGGTATTTTAGGGAAAATATAGCACCCAGAATAGAGGTGAGGGATCGGAGGATGGGAGGAGAGAGGTAGAGGGGTGCGGGGTGGGGGTGTGGATATTGACCAAATTATATTGCTGTATTGTATGCATCTATGAATATGTGACAACAAATCCCACCATTATGTACAACTATAATGCACTAATAATTTAAAAAATAAAATATTTGAAATTTGACTTTAATGTAAAGAGAAGTTTCTTATCAGTCTCTGCTTTTCATTTTATAAATGTTTTCATAAATTCATTCGGAGTTCCCGATTTTGTAATTCTCAGAAGCCAGGTTAAATCACACCTTTTAGATAAGTGGCAGATCTATTGGAAAACTAGCAGAAAGCGTGAGAATTTGTTTAAAACAAAACCACCTTGAACTAAGCAAACTGAGTGCCTTTCTTCTCCCCTGAATAACAGTCCCATAGTTCCCCACATGCTCTGGACCTCACTGTTGGTATTTGGACTAAGGTATCACATTGTACTTTTTCAAATAAAAGTTACTTGGCATGATCATTTTCCCCCCACCTTTCTTAGATAACGGTACTCTTTGAGGACAGAAGTGTTCATGTGTGTTTGTTTCTTTTTTTTTTTTAAGAGAGAGAGGGACAGAGAGAGAGAGAGAGAGAGAAAAGAGAATCATTTTATTCAGTTTTTCATGTGGCTTTTGTTGCTCCAACACTTCGTTGAGTACATGGTGCTGGGGTTTGAACTCCCATCCTCACACATGCCAAACAAGCACCGTAACTGCAGAGCTACCACTCCAGCCCCAGTATGTTTGTTTCTTTCCAAAGACATAAAGATGATGTATTGTGTTGTTAGGAACCCTCTAATGTCCCTAGGATGGAATTTTAATCAGCAGAGCTCTCAGACCCAACTCTTACTCCCACAGCAATATTTGCTTGTCTTTAGGTGAGACACTTGGCAGACCTCTGCTTATTGCAGTAGCATGCATTTCAACATTGGGTCCTTAGTGATTTCAGATATATGGTACTGTTTGCATTATTTGCAAACTCAGAAAACAAGTGGAGAGAAATATCTGTAATTACAGTGCACCTCCCCATGACCATGGAGGAAGGGACTAGAGTCTCTGGATGTGATAGAATTATTTTTGCATTACAGAATTCTTGCTTTGTAATTGGGAAGACTCTTAGTTGTCAAATTATTTATTGAACACAGTCCTGAATGAACTTTTTAAAATGAAAATTGAAGATTTTTGTGTGATTATTTTCTTTTCTGATCTTTGTCTTTTGACTGGAAATATGGCTTTTATAGTAATGGTAAGAGATGGTACATGTAGCAGATACTTCAGGCTAAAACAGAAAAGCAAGCTTGCTTAGAAACTTCAAAACATTGTTTTGATAAGTGTATTCTATAGCATGTCTTCAAAAATAAGAAGGGGTTAAAATTAAATAGCACTTAAACAATTAAAGTATGATAATGTTGATAATATTTCACTGAGGAAAGACTCAAGTTTTCTTGGTATTTTAGTTGAGTACGATAAAACTTGTCTTTTCCTGAAAAATTAAATTTTAGCACTCTGAATTCATGAAATTCAGTTATAATGTGAAAATTTGATGGTACTTCTATAATTTTGGTAAACTATTATATTCCAATATTGAAGCAAAGCGCTATGGCATATGTGTGTCTAAGTACAGAATTTAAAAGCACAAGCTCAGACTCTACTCTCTGGATTCAAATCCTGGCTTTGCCATTTATAAGCTGGATGATGTTGGATGAGTCTTTAAGCCTCTGTTTTCTCATTTGTGAAGTAGGAATAATAATGTCATCAACATTATATCATGCTGGTAACACTCTTGGCACTTAGTGCGCTTCAATGTTAGCTATTATTACATCACTAAAGAATTTGCATAGAATATTACTAAAATTGTATTTTTTCCCTGGCTGTATCAAGGTTCCTTTGGGTATAGAGTGGGAATAAACTAATACAGAAACCAAGAGGCATCATTTTCAAAGGTAATAAAGTAATGCTTCTAATCTCATTTGCCCCCTGGATTTAGGGTACTGTAGTACCCTAGGAACTGTTCTCATTTCTTTAACCCCACCCTGAACAGGATTTGTACATTTGCAGTCTTTGCCATTTGTCTTTGTAGTCTCCCCCACTAGAAGAGAGGCTATTCTCTCACCCAACAAGAGTTGGTTTGGTTGTATGACTTGCTTTGGGTATAATGTATACAGAGGTCCTGAGTTTGTGTGTGTGTGTGATTGAGCTTGCCCTCTTGTATGTCTGCCACCTTCTATGAGAAGAACCTGCCTTCAGAGAGCCACAGATTCCTGAATTTTGATTTTTGGAACAGATATGAATTCAATCCAAAGCCTAAAGTTTAGCAAGGCCAAGCCCTGAAGCTTATTGAGAAAAATAAATATTTGTTGTTACAAGATCCTGAGATTTTTGCAGTTGTTTTTTGAAGTAGCTGTGCAGGAAAGAGTTAACATAGTAGACCTAAAACAGCTTTTTTTCTTTTTTTGGTGCTGGGGTTTTAGACTGAGCACACAGTGCTAGGCAAGTACTCTACCATTGACCTAAACTGTTGTACCTGCAAAGGTCTCTTTGCAAAGTTGGCTCTTGGCTTACTTCTGGAAACTTTGATTTTGGGCCATTGCTTCCACTGTATCTGATCTGTTTGCACAAACAATATGGTTTGAGGTGAATGTCTGCTTTCCTTCTTGTGTGGGCTTTTGATATGCATCAGGCAGAGGCTGGCCAGATGCCCTGGCCTGAGAAGAACACGGAATCTGAGTATCTAATAGATTTCATGCATGTCCTCACACCTCATTCCTGGGGAAACGAAGGCATCCTGAGTGCCTTTACGGGAATCTTGTGCATCGTGCTCCTGGACTTTACATTGACTGCCTTTTCTTTTTGCTGGTTGTGTTTTGCGTCTTTTCACTGTAATAAGTCATAGTCCTTCCTGTCAGTCGTCTGGGTGAATCATCAAACCTGGGCAAATATGGGGACCTCCCAAACACAGCCTAGTAACTGCTGCACTAGCTAACTAACACAGGTGCAAATAACTGATTGCACTAGCATGAATCGGGACCTGTTGGTGTTTGATCTAATGCTGTTTGTAATGCAGTGCTGGTGTGGATTAATAGGCTCCTATAAACAAGAAGTCTTTTGTTTTAATGGGAGCTTTTGTCCTTACTTCTGCTCCCACACACGAGCTTCCTGTATGAGGCTAAGGTTTCACCACCAGCTTAGCCAGACTAAGATAAAGGGATGAATTAGTGAACCCTTTAAATCATTCCCCTGCCCTTCCAAGCTGGCTTTTGCTCAGCTCGCCTTAGGGTCTATAGCTGTTTGTCTATGCTGTGCACAGTGTTTCTTGATGGAAAGCTAATTGGGTCCGGTTATAACAAATAATTCTTTAATTCCAAATGTATTAATTTAGGTCCTTCATCTCTTACTCTGCTTTTATGGTATAATTGTTACATGTATTATATTTACATAATTATAAGCTCCACAGAAAATGCTGTGATTTTTGCTTTGATCTGCCATGTGTATTTTCAAGAAATTAAGAGGAAAATTTGTCTTTTCTATTTATCCAAATATTTGCCGTTTGTGATGCTCTTCTTTCTTTCCTGGAAATCTGTTTCCATCTGGTATCATTTCCCTTCAGCCTGATGAACTTCCTTTGCATTCTGGTTCTGTATGTCTGCTGGGAATGAATTCTCTCCGTTTTTCTCTTATCTGAAAACATCTCTATTTTGTCTCAAGCCTTGAAAGATATTTTCTCTGAATTCTGTTCTGACAGATGTTTTAGTCCACATTTGTAACGCTGGTCCCATGCCTTATGGCTTTCAGTTTTTCTGGGGAGTCAGTGGCATGTTGAAGTGTTTTTTCCTTACTTATAATGTGTCACTCTTCTCTGGATGCTTTGAAGATTTTCTCTTTTTCTTCAGTTCTCAGCACTGTTTTGGTCAGCTTTTCACTGTTGTGACCAAAAACTCTGACAAGAGCAATATTAAGGAGGAAAAGTTTATTTTGGGGCTCGCAGTTTCAGAGATCTCAGTCCATGGAAGGCTGGCTCCATTCCTTGGGACTCAAAGTCAGGCAGAACATCATGGCAGACAAGTGTGGTGAAGGAAAGTGGCTCAGGGCATTGTACCAAGAGGTACAGAGAGATTCCACATGCCAGATAGAGTGTCCCCAAATCCCCCCAATGACTACCTCCTCCAGCCTCACCCTGCCTGCCTTCAGTTACCACTCAGTTAATCCCTATCAGGGAATCAATTAATTCACTGATTGGGTTAAGGCTGTCATAACCCAATCATTCCCCCTCTAAAACTTCTTGCATTGTCTCACACAAGCTTTTGGGGGACACCTCATATCTGAATCATAACAAGAACTTTGAGAATGATGTTGCTGAACGTGTTCTTCACATTTATCCTGCTTGGGTTTATGCAGAGCTCCATGAATCTGTACAGTTGTATCTTTAGCCATGTTTAGGAAGTTTTGTCATAATTTTTTCCCTCTGAGATTCTAATTATTCATATATCAAACAGTTTGATATTGTGCTTTAGGTCTATAAGGCTCTTTTCATTTCTTCAAATTTTTTTCCATTTGTTCTTTATATTGGATACTTTCTATTGATCTATCTTCTGGTTTACTGACTCTTATAAGTGACTTAATGCCAATAAATTGGAAAATTTTTATGAAATGATCAAATGCATTTTAAAAACTATCATAATAGAAACACAAAAATAGAAAATCTGAATAGTTCTGTATTTTAAAAATAAAAGATCTAATAAAAACTTTTTCATGTACAGAAAACTTATTCCCAAATGACTTCTCTGGTTAACTCTTTTACAGATTGAAAGAAGAAATGAGTAAACTTACATTAAACTGTTTAGAATATTCCCCTACTGATATATAAGGCAAGAACAACCATTAATACCTAAACATAACAGGAATGTTACAAGAAAAGAAAATTACTAGCAAATAAGTTTCATAAATATAGATGCAAAAATCCTCACCTCTGTGTTAGCAAATTGAATCCAGAAATATATAAAAACCATAATGTATCATATTCAAGTATACAATCTATTCCAGATATGCAAGTTTGGATTCACATCCAGAAAGCAACCAGTATAATTCACTATGTTATTGAGTAAAGGAGGAATGCCAAATAATTACTTCAATAATTTTAAAAAGTTTTTGGATAAAATTTAAATTTCAAACATGGGAGAAACAACTCAAACATGGGTGAGGAATATAAGGAAATTTCTTTTACATAAGAAGGGATTTTAAAAAACAAACAAACTCAAACCCCAAAACTAACACTAGTGTCATTCTCAATAGTAAAATAGTGAATGTTTCCCTGTTAAAAATAGGAGAAAGGCAAGAATGTCCTCTCTTACTTCTTCTCTTGACCATTGTAGTAAAGCTCCTAGATAATACAACAAGCAAATAAAAGAAATAAACTTATATAGATTGGAAAGGAACAATGCAACTATATTTGCAAATGAGTGAAAGTATACATAGAAAAATCCCAAGAAATCTACAAAAATTGAATTAAGGATATTGCAGGATTTAAGATCTGTATATAAAAAAACAAATCATGTTTTTATGCACTAGCTGTGAACAACTGGAAAACAAAAAAAATACATTTTTGGTGTATTATAATCATGCCTAATAATGGGGTTCATCATGCTGTGTTTGTATGTGCACATGATTTGATCAGTCTCCTCCAGTGCCTGCCCTTTCCTTTCCTTGCTTCCTCTTCAAGTCTCCTTGTTCTACTCCACTGGTCTCCATTCTGTTCTTATTGTTTTAATTACATATAAAACAATAATGATATTTTATATAATTGCATTTTTCATTATATATAAAAGTGGGATTCACTGTGGTATTTTCATACTTGGACATACTAGACTTCATTTCCCAGTACTTCCCCATGGGCCCCCCAACCCATCCTCTCTCCCTCTTGATCCTCATCTTCTACTCTGTTGGTCTCCCTTTTACTTTTGTGAGTCTTTCTTATTCCTTTTTTTCTAGCAGGAAAACAAAAATTTAAAAACAAAAATTTAAATTTGTAATATTATCACAAAATATAAATTTAACAAAATATTACAAAATAGTTATACCAAAACTTATAAAGTAGTGTTGATGAAACTGAAGAAAATAGAAATATATTTGAGATCTACCATATTCATGGATTAGGATATTTGCTACTATTAAGATGTCAGTTCTCCAAATTGATTTATAATTCAAACCATTTCCAGTTGGAATTTAGAATAATTTTTTTGTGATAGAAATTGACAAGGCAATTCTAAAATGTATTTGGAAATAACATAAGAACCATTAAACTCACCTGAAAAGTATGACATTTCAGGGTTTACATGATCTGATTTCAACACTTGCTGTATAGCCACAGTGGTCAATATAGTGTGGTATTTGTGTAAAAACTGACAAAGAAATAAATAAAAGAAAATTGATAGTATAGAAGTAGACCCAAACTTATTTGAACAGTTGAGTTCTTATTGAGACTTCGAAGCAATTCAATGGAAAAAGGATAGTCTTTTCAAAAAGAAGAGCTAAAGTAATAGGATATTTGTATAGGAAAAAGTGAGCTTTGATCTCCTAACTAAAACTGCATGTAAAGATGGGTAAACATAAATACAAACGCTAATCTACAGAACTCCTATTAGAAAAAATAGGAGAATTATCCTTTTTTTCAGGGGAGGAAGTAGTCAAAGATTACTTAGAACACAGAAAAAAATTTTTAAACTGATAAAACTAAGTGCATTCACTTACCAAAAGTGTATGAAGAAAGAAACCAGCAAACTGAGAGAGAAAGTTTTGCAATAAATATATCCAACAAAGGACTGGTATCCACAATATAAAGGCAATCCCAACTACTCAGTAATAATAAGACAACTAAACTTTATATATATATGAGAAAGGGAGAGAGAGGGAGAGAGAAAGAATCAATTCTGTTTAGTTTTTCTTATGGCTCTTGTTGCTCCAACATTTCGTTGTATATATGGTGCTGGGGTTCGGACCCACATCCTCGTACATGCCAGGCAAGTGCTGTAAGCACTGAGCCACCGCAACTAAACTTTTTAAATGATCAAAGAGTGGGCCCTTCAGATAGGAAGATAAACAAGCAATCGATAAGCCTATGAAAAGATGTTCCCCACCATTGGTCATCAGGAAAATGCAGATTAAGGCCATAATGAGATATCACTACAGACTTTCTGGAATGGCCAGAATTAAAGATTGGCAAGTCCAAATGTTGGCCAAAAATATGGAACAAGTGAAAATTTTCTACAATGCTGGTAGAAATGCAAAATTGTATGGTCCTTTCAAAATACAGTTTGGCAGTTACTTATAAAGTTAAGTATTCACTTGCCATTTACCCAGCAATTCTAAATTCACAGAAAAAAATTGTAAATTCGCAAAAATATCTGTAGGATATATTTATGCAGTTTTATATATAAACAGCCTAAAACTAGAAATGACTCAAATATCCATTAACAGAAGAATGGGTAAACAAATTAAGGTATATCCTTACAATGGAATAGTACTTGGCATGAAAAAAGAATTACCAATAAATAGATTAATCTCAAAAACTTTATAGAAGCATAAGAATCTACAAATATTTTAATAAAAATTTCAATTAAAATGTTAAAAGAAGTCAGATACATAAGATCACATATCATGTTCTTTTTAATGTAAAGTTTTAGAAAATGCAAAATCAATTTGCTTTCAGAAAAATCATAATAATTGTGCCCCCAAGATAGGAGGATTGAGTGAGGTATGGTACAATGAAACTTCCTGGGCAATTGAATTGTTCCATTTCTTGAGGTGGAAATTTCTTTTACATAAGAAGGGATTATGCATTTTTCAAAACCCCTCAAACTATACATTTAATGTGTGTATGTTCTACTGTATATAAATTATATGCTAGCTATAATGAAAAGAAAGATATTTGCATCTTTCTCTAATTAGCAAGTTAGATTTTATTTTCATTAACTTCATATAAGACCCAAATATTTACACAGTTAACCTCATAAAAGAAGTTGATATACTTGGAAATTGATTTATCTTCCCCTTGCTTTTCTTTCACTTCATTCTTCCTTCTGAAAACTGTAGTATGTGAGACAAGATGGGTGACCATTGCAAGAAAAACCATAGCAGAAAACTTGCATTGGAATTTTGTCATTTGGACCTTGGGCAGGCCTATAATTTGAATGTGTGACTCTAGAAATGGTTGCTATGGTGATAAACCACTTTACTTAAATAGCATGTATTTTACTCAAAATTCAGAGAAATGGTAACAGTTTCTAGTAATCATGCACAGGTATTAACTTGCAGGGCTGTGCCTAGAGCTTACAGGTTTTGCATCCATTATCACCAGATAAGTTCATCAGGTTAAAGTTATGCCAGTGAATGATGAAATATATTTAGCCCAATTCCTTTACGTATCTTCCTTTGCACATGTGGAACCCCATATTCAAGATTAATAATATGAGTTGGAGAAATCAGGTCAAGGGTACTGAATTACAAAAAGGTGAAACTGGAGGGGGCCTTATAAGGTCATCTTTTCCATCATTCTCCTTCCAGTAGGACTGACTATTCTTCATCTATCCCAAATGGTTAGGAATTTGTCAAAGATGAAGAGCAATTGAAATGCTGCTGGGGGAAGCCCCTGGTGTGACAGACTCTAGCACTCAGGGGTGACGTCTAGCTCCACAGTGCTGAATCTATTCCCTTCTTCATCTTTTAACCCTGATTTTATGTGTGTGTGTTTATGTCCTCTTCCTCTGTAGTCTGAGCAGCTCTCTTCATAAAAACTTTAGTAGCCCACCTGTAAATCTTCTCTGCTTCCTTTATATATTTCTGGCCTGGTTTCAGTGTCTTAATTATAACTTCATCATTATTTTATATAAGGATAGAAGTTATCTTCCCTTGATATCTAAGGTGCTTTCTGACGATAGCAAGGTTTTCCTGCCCTGTGCCTAGTGGTGCTCAGGTGCATATCTTCAGAGCATGGTCTATCGTGCATTTTAGATCTTCTCAGAGAGTGACAAATAGATGGCCAAGAGTTTTATGATGGTCATTGAGGATCCTTCCCCCAGAACAGAATATTGAAATTCCTCTGTCGTCTCTTTCCCTCTCTGCACAGTCTTAGGGGAGCTCCTCTCCTTCTGTTTGTCTTTCATGACCTGCAAGATCTCGTAGCCTTGGCAATTTCACTTTTCATTTCTCTGTCCTATTACTTTCAAAACTGTAAAATTGCATCAGTGACAGCATAGATCCCTGAGGGATCCCACCAGCTAAGAGAAAAGAAAAGGAGAAACCAAAAACTCAGATAATCTACAACCTAACAAAAGAAATCTCCAAAAAAGCAAGATTTGTTCACAGTCCTTGAAAAAGCCTAGAAGCTGGAATTTGCCTTGGCTGTTTATATTCCAAGCAGATGAGAGACTTGGCTCTTTGTGAAGAAAACTACAGCTTGACCTAAAGGCACTGAGGTGGACATTCTGCGTCCATGCTGCGTTACCATCAGAGAATGGCTTCAACTGCAGGGCCGGGAGGAGTCCTCAAAAGCAGAGTCTCAGACTCTTTGAAAAACTATTTGGAAAAATGATTCTGCTTCCCCAACAAGGCCACTCTAAACTTAATGCAACTGCAGATGAACAAAGATAAATTGTAAGGCACAAGTACATTCGTACGCACACTGTATTTTACAGGTTAAACCCACACACACTGGTGTGGCTGACTGCAGCACTGGGCATTTGCAGTAACATTTGCATAAAGGTAAGCATGTTTGCATTGACTTTACCAGGGAGCGAAGGAGCACATATTGTGATCTGTTTCAGTGTAGGCCAGTTTTGAGACTTAATTAAAGTATGGTCATTTATGTTAATTCTAACACGTATTAAACATCAAATTGATAAGTGAGAAAACAGGCTCTCTTACATGCTGAGGGTGAGATTATTAATTGGCACAACTGTAATGGTAGGTAACAGGATGAAATCTTTCAAAATTATAAATCCGTATACCTTTTGATCTGGGTATTCTACTTCCAAAATATATATCCATCTATAATATTGACATGCGCAAAATAACACAAGTCCAAGGCTATATCCAGCAGCATTATTTGTATTAGTAAAAGACTGGAAACAACCCGAATGTCTATTGCAAAAAGGACTAAATAACTATGGCACATTGAAACAAAAGAATTGCTGTCTAGCCAGGAAAAAAAGAGAGAATGAGCACTCTTTAATAATTGACATAGAAAGATCTTCAAGATACTCATTAGTTTAAAAAAGCAAGATGTAAAAGAGTGTTTACAGTGGGCTACTGTTATTATCAAAAGGACAGAAGAGAGCATATAGATAGGTGGATTAACTTGAACCATGTACAATTGCCATTATTAGACTGTTTTGACCTAAAAACATTCGGTCACATATATGTTCTTGAAGATGCATAAAATTTCTCCAGAAGTGTACACTGTAAATTAGAAACATTTGTCTTTTATGGGGACAGAACTGAGTTAATTAGGGGACAAGGAGGACATTTTAAATATTGTGAATATTAAATCCTAAGTATATACTACCCATTTAAAAAAATCACTAAATATAATTATAACTAAATGAGGAATATATTTTTTTATCTTACTACAAAACAAAGCAAATCTCATGTTTATATATCAAAGCAACTAAACTTTTTTGTTTAGTTTCCTTTTTCCTCCATTTTTTCAGAAAATTATAAATTTATATTAAGATATTGTATCGAGGGCCTGGAGTGGTGGCTCAACAGTTACAGTGCTTGCCTGGCATGTGCAAGGGTGGGTTCAGATCCCGGCACCACATACAACTGAGTGTCAGAGCAATGAAAGCCACATGAAAAACTAAATAAAATTGATTTTTTCTCTCTCTCTCTCACTATACAGCCTTTTCTCTCTCTTTTTTTTTTTAAGATATTGTATTGAAGGAGAAAATATCAAAGCCTACACAATTTTGGGGTGGGTACAGATACAACATCGCTTTCCCTATTCATAGAAATGATTTCTGAATATTTCTTCTTGGACCTGTTAGTCTACTTCAAGGGCTGAAGTGCATTAACAAATGGAACAATGAGGAAGAATAGAAATGTTAAGCCAGATATGAATATGAGCACATCCAAAAGAAAGTGACTGAAGAAGCTCTATTATATTTTTATAATATTAGTTGCAGTAGAATGTTGAAAAACATTTCCTCAATTACTTGGATAATAACTCAGAATCCGAGTAGAAATGTCAAAAGAGAGAGAGGTTACATTTAGATCCATTTTTAATAGGATTTGTATATAAAGTTAATTAAATTTTATGAATTGAAACTTCCAAATGGGTTTCACATCTTGGACTGTACTAAAGAAAGCAACTTGTCCTCAGCCAGATACCAGAACATAAAGGGCACCATAGCTTCACCTATTATTGAACATAAGAAGTCTCAACAAGAGAAAACAACCTATATTAGTGAATGTTAAAGACTTTTAAATATTTTCTGCTTCTTGAAAGAACACACAGAAGGAACTTGGAAGTTTTCTCAGGGAGTAAAAATGAAGGGAAAAGGACTTTTTTACATTTCAGACTTTATATAAATTCTTTAAGGTCCAAAATGCTTTTTAAGTATTACCTGCTCAATGTTTAGCATATATGTAATAAAGTCAGATGTGAGTGAGCCTCTGAAGAGGCACACATTTAAGGACTGTCTGCAATCAACAGACACCAGGTAGATCTTCTCTTTCTTGAAATACAGATACCAAAAAGTGCAAATGAACTGAAGTTTTGCTGCAGCCCTGGGAAATCATTTATTCATTGGGCAAATATATATTAAGTGCATGCTGCTGTGTATAAAATGTCATCATATATAAGAGCTTGAATGATCAAAGAAACACCAGGTTAATTTGTTTTGTGTTATGTATGATTTTTTCACATTTTTAAAAAATTGTTAATAATTCAAGTGTACTATGACTTTCAGTTAACCAGAATATTAAACTTGGGAACTCTTTCTCAGATTCTTTTGTAGGTGAGAGCTTGATATCTATACCCCATACTTGGTCCCTGTCTTCCTTTGTGGGTCTCCTGGGACATTCTCTGCTTTTGTAGAACTCTCTGCTCTTGTAGAACTCTCTGCTCAGCTTCATTTAATTAATAGCGATCACTTTTTTTTAATGTATATATATATATATATATTTTTTTGTGGAAAGATATTTTTAATTGACATACAGTATTTGGGCTTTTTTTTTCTTTTTTAAAGAGAGAGGGACACTAAGAGAGAGAAGAGAGAATCAACTTTATTTAGTTTTACCTGTGGCTCTCATTGCTCCACTCTTCATTGTGTACGTGGTGCATGCACTAAAGGTCGAATGGACTCTGCTGCTCTCATGACATCAGGATTCAAGACTGATTGCTCCGCTGCTGTGGAGCGAGATGACCTGAGAACATCCATTGCCTGGGAAAATCCCTCTGCTTGTTTTGAGCTTTCAGCTCACGCAGTACTTTTCCAGCCTCCTTCTCCATTCATTCTCATAATCACCCCTGAAGTAAACATGCAGTTATTATTTTCCATATCCCTTTAAAAGTAGGAATTGAGCCTTGAGGAGGTCTACTGGCCTGCCCAAGTGTTATGACCGGGAATAGCAGTCAGTTCCTGGAATCCACGCAGGAGGATGGGGAGAATGTGAGAGTAACAGGCTGTAACTGCGTACCCCACTGGGCGGTCACATGTCATTTTGTATGACAGAGGTTTTGAATTATGCCTGTAAGATTTGCTCCACATCAAACAGTAAACAAGTCAGTGGTCTTAAAGGTGTTAAAGGAATAAAGGTTATTTTTTTAATTTAATAATAATTTTATAGTGTGACTATTTTGTGTCCTAAATTAGAATGCTTCAACTGGCAAATGCTGAATGATAGTATAGTTCCTTGCTTCTTTGAGTTGATGTTTATTTTTTGTCTCTGAAAATTAATCCAGGCCTTTTCTTTTATTTGCAGTCCGTTGCTTATAAAAAGAAAACACTTGCACCCAGTAAGAAGGCAGATATAGAAGACTTTGACACGAGCTATTCAAGTTCCACCTCTAGCAAGCTCCTTCCAACTGAACTCAGGGGAGAACTAGAGAAAACCCCTGTGACTCCAACCAAACCTACTGCCAAATCCACTGCCCTGCTTCGAACCAAAAAAAAACTCTAAGGCTTCTCCAGTGCTGAACAGTGCAGAAACCCAGCTCTTTCTAATGCTAATGGGAGGGCAGAGGAGGGGAGGACAGTAGTGTGCTGAGCTTTTTCTTTTTTTTTAAGATCTCTGAGCCCTGCCACGTGTTTGCTCCAGGTTAAAACTGAGGCTAGTTATCTCCAAAGCAGTGTCAACTACACAGGGTGTTGAAGGGCAGCCACCAACAGGTTGCAACTGAAATGTTGTCAGGTTGCAACCAAAATCAGCATAAGGTATATTTGAGGTTTGTTTTGCGGGGCAGATGCCCTCAGTGGAAGGCTGTGGGCATATTTGCTCAGTTTTACTTCAGATTCTTGCATTTAGGCACAATTATTTATAGGGGAAAAACAAAAGGCTGAGGATGGAAATGGAGGTTCCATTATGCATAATTATGTGCATTTTGCACTGGAAGACTTTGTTAGGAAATTACTAATAAACTTGCCGTAGGCATTATGGCAGAAGTGCTTCAGTCCTTCACATGTGTTCTTGCGATTTAAGGTTGCTGTAGATTGTTTAGAACAACTTATTTTAAACATAGAAAAATAGGACATTTTGTAACTGCTTGACATTAACTTGCTGCTAAATTCTCAATGTATTGTTTAAATCAATAAAAACCAGATGTTACCCCTGCACATTAATTTTTATGTTAACAAGAAGCGAATATGATAAGGTCCTGTAGTTGACCTGCTGCCGCAATGGTGGGCACACATCTTGGGGAGGGCACGAGGCTGGATGCAGGGAAACTATACCATAAACCTTAATATTAGAGATGTCTACTTTACGCACAGGTAAATAATGCCATCAGAGGTTAAACTGGGGAAATAATGGCTTCCCAAGTTTAAAAGAAAAAAAATTGTCCTTTCCTTTATAAATTAACAACCTAACTTCATTTCAAACCCCTATGGCAGTGTCAGGACTCCAGAAAGACCCATACTTGGCCAGCTAAGCAAGTACTAGTATGTATAAACCCACCCAGTGGCTAAAGGAAGTTATTCGCTTCTTCATTTAATTTAGAAGACACTGGTATGATTCTCAATGCATCAAAGATAGCACTGGCCAGCGTTAACCTGGCTGAAGGGTTCTGCCAGTATTTTCTTAGTACCTTCAGCCTCCTTCCCTTGAGGGAATCTGTGAGCCAAACACGTCTAGTGTAAATTGTCGGGGTGTTATTTTAAAACTGGATTTGATGTAGCTTCTTCAAGATCTTTCCCCACTTTTGATCATTATTTCCAGGTCTATCAGGACCCATGCACTATTGCCTGAGTTTTAAGTATTTTCTCAGGGTATTGTGAGCCAGCCTTTGTCTACCAGATCAGAACCACGGCCTCATTAGCTAAGTGGAGATTTCCTTTTCCCAATAGTGCTTGGAAGCAGAGGGGAGAGCTACTTTCAGCCCGTTACCTCTGGAGGGAAGAGCAGGGATCCAGGCCCTGATGGAGCGCTGGTTTCCTTACAGAAAAGCCAACCAAGCTTGGGCTTTGCCTCTGTCTAGTCCCTGGGCCTGAAAATGGAATACTTCCTGTATTCAAAATGCTTTTACTTTCACAATGACATTCTTTGAGGACTAGAGGACTCTGGTTAAATTGAGTACTATCCACATCTCTCTTGGCTCTAAATTAGTGATTCTCTTCAGTAAGCATGAGCAAAACTCCAGAACTTACCACTTCCTGAAGGTTGAAGTCATTTAATGACATTTTAGTGCCACTGTACCTTTTCCTATCACACACCAGGCAAGACCAGCCATCCTTCCTATCATAAGATGCATTCTGTTAGCTCTTGTAACAGTAGAAGGCTTCATATTGCATAGCTTCACCTATTTGCATAGAAACATTATGATAGATAGTTAGCTTACACTTTCTAGAGAGAATTTCCATGTTATTTCTATATGTTCTATATTCATATGGAACGTACTTAGACTAGGCCATATCTGAGCTTTGTTTTCCAACTGATAAACCTCTTTCTTCATTTGCTTTCATGGCTGTGAAAAAAGTTGCTCTTCCATTTCGGAGTGGCTTTGATAACCAAGAAGCCACCTCTGAGGCATCAATGACAATCTCCCTGACACCTCCCACGCTACACAGCACATAGAGCTGGGCTTTGCTATGGCCCGGGGGGGACACCCTCTGTCTCCACAGCACAGAGCAGTTATTATTTCCAAGGAATGCAAATACTGATCAACACTCTGACTTGAACAGCTGGTAAGTCAAGGCTGGAGGAATATAAAAAAGAGGAATGCAGGTCTGGACCTGGGGAAAGTTCATCTGCGAACAGAAGATGGTATCAGAGAAGAAAAGAAAGTGGTTGAGGGTGGGGAGAGCAAGAAAGAACAAAGTACGCTTAGCAAAACTGGGTAAGGACATGTCTCTGACAAACCTGGAAGCAAAAGTTAGAGGAGGGAAACATTGAATAAGCCATCTCAAATAAAATTAGCCCCCTCCATGGCCTGTACACCAGCAAAACTGAAGACAGGCTGAGGAAACAAAGATCTGTGGTTTGAAGAGTTGGCCACTGCATAGTCCTTATGTTTCGAGTAAGAATGTTATGTAGTGTGGGCAGGGGAGGGAGTGAAGGAGAAAAAAATAAAAACATTTGTGCTTATCATGGAAACGCATTGTTTAAATAATTCTATTTGACTCCAAAATGTAAGTTCCAGGTTAGACAGATCAAAAGCAGCGAGTCTTGAAAATGAATCTTTTTTAAATTCCAGCCCTGCTGTTGGAATAGAGAATAAAGGCTTTGTTCAAACATGCATTCCCAGCAGTAAGCAGGGCTTTGAAATTGGCCAGGGAAGTTGTGTCCCATAATGGCTGCACTTGGCTGGAGATCAAGACACTGTGGTCTCTGGGAAATTGCCCTGGGCTGGATATTTTCTATCTGCCCCTTCATGACCACTCTGCCTGGTCTCCCCTCTCCACCCAGAGGCTGATCTTTAGGGACTGTACTCTTAGGCTGCCCTGACTCCTGGATTTGTTAGGATTCTGTCAATGGAGACGTGACTGGAGGTCAGAAGGTGGGAGAGCAAGGGCCAGAACGTCCCCCAGACCCTCCCATGCTGGGCTGCTGGGCATTTGCCGCATCCTCCTTTCATACACCAAGGGGTCTTGGCCTCTCTTCGCACCATGCTCCTTGCCCCTTCAAAGCCAAGATCAGGTACTATTGCCCTGGGATTCCATATTTTCCTTTGTGGGTTTCCCTAAACTCACTCAATCCCTTTATGAATTACCTCTTCCTTGCTCTCTCTTTCCCTATTTAAGTGTACATTTGTCATCTTCTGTGACCCAGGGCAGTCCAGATCCTTTCCTTGTCATATCTGCATTATTATTGACCCAAGAAATTACAAATTACAGGAAAGCAACGAGCCTGAGCCCAAAGCATCAGTGAGTTCTTCCCGAAAACCTGATGCACATGGGTGGTCACCGGGGGCTGGGGCAAGGGTGCAGGGGGTTGGAACCTAAGCAGAGCAAAATAAGTCTAGCATTAACCAACTGAATCTGAAATACAAAATGGTCTGGGCCCAAAAGGTTTACATTTAGGAACCTGGCTTGCCTAAAGAAAGCAACAACCAAGAAAGATGAAACAGGCGGTTTTGCCATTCCAGATCTAAAATTATACTATAGGGCCATAGTAACAAAGACAGCATGGTACTGGTATCAAGACAGGGAAGAAGACCAATGGAATAGAATAGAAGACCCTGAAACAAATCCTCAAATCTTTAAACATCTGATTTTTGACAAAGGGGGACAAAATATTACATGGAGAAGT